>WBND01002542.1:0-11682 GCA_013398595.1 Tychaedon coryphoeus | reverse complement strand
GATGGATGTTCAGAAGGAAGGAGGGCACAGAGAGGATGACAGGGACAGTGGAAGGAATGGCAGAGCAGCTGAAGGCCAGGGGATGCTGTGGGGGTGGAGGGCACAGGGCGTGCTGAGCTCCCCAGGTGCTGCTGGCCGTGTCCAGGACTGTCCCTCCACAAATCCCTGCTTGGGCAGAGGTGAAACATCCTGGGAGGCCCAAAACCAAACCCAACATTATCCTGTGCCTTCCCCAACTCCTGCAGAGCAGAAGAAAGTCAGGAAATGGAAATGCTGGGCAGGGAACCTCCAAATGGGAGCAGCTCCCTCGATCCATGTGCTGCTCTCCTGCTGCAGTTCCAGCCCGAGCCTGGAACATCCCATGGGTGAGACCCCACAGAGGAGCGACAGAAGTGCCCCTCCGCCCCAGATTTCCCCCCTCCCGAGGGGGCTGCAGCTTTTTGGGATGCAAACGCCAGCTCCGAGCTCTCCATCCTCCCTCCAGATGTTTGAGCCAGCGCATCCGGCCCCCATAAATTCCCGGTGTCCCGATAAGATCTTGCTGAGCTCGGGGCTTTTTTCTCCTGCAGGGACAAGTCAGAGCCGAGCCTCCGAAGGCTTTAAAGGCATTCACTCAAAACAAAGCAGCAAATGTTTTGTTTCCTGCCGAGAGGAGGGGAGAGCTTTGGGCACTTCCAGGGAGTGCCAGGGGCCAAAGGGACAGGAGCCATTCCCTGGAATGTGTCACGCTTAACCCTTCGTGTGCTGCCACTTCTCACTGCCCACCCTCATCCCCCAGAGGTCAGTGGGGTGAGCGGTGCCAGAGGGTCCTGCCCAGTGTCCCCAAACCCACTCTGGGGCCACAATCCTCAATCCTCACCCCATGAGTGCTCCCAAACCCATTCTGGGGTCACAATCCTCAATCCTCACCCCATGGGTGTCCCCAAACCTGTTTTAGGGTCACAATCTTCAATCCTCACCCCATGGGTGTCCCCAAACCCACTCTGGAGTCACAATCCTCAATCCTCACCCCCTGGGTGTCCCCAAACCCGTTTTAGGGTCACAATACTCAGTGCAGCCCCAGCCTGGCTCCAGGGTGGCCCAGCCCAGCTGGCCCTGACCCCCCAGCTGACCCCACCCTACCCAGCTCTCAGCCTGGCCCCTTTCATCTCAGATTTGCAAACCCCAAATATTTATCTTTTCAAAGAAATAAGAATATTCCCTTTCTAACCCAAACTTGTCTCATTCGGAGCTGCCACCTCTTCTCGTTTTGGGGATGCTGTGTTTCTATCTGGAGAAGGTTTTTGCTCTCCTTGTTTTACCTTTCCTTGTACCCAGCTAATGATGTGCATGCAGTGCATTCCTTCATGCAATGGCTGGAAGTCGAGGCCAGAACACAGGGAAGAGTCACCTCGAATCAACCCAGATTGGATTTGTTTGGAAAACTCTCAGTAAAGAACTGAACTGGGAAAAAAAAAATAGATAGAAAAAATCACTGGAGCGTTTTCATGAAACCACAGTGGGGTTTGAAATGGAACATGTTTTCAAACTGAGGGTTTTTTTTATTTTTATTTTGTTTTTAATCAGAATTTCATATGCCCCTGGATCCCTGGCAGTGTCCAAGGCCAGACTGGATGGGGCTTGGAGCACGCTGGGGTAGTGGAAAGTGTCCCTGCCCATGGCAGGGGGTGGGATGGGATGATTCTCAAAGTATTTTCCAACCCAAACCACGCAGGGATTCTGTGTTTGTCTGTTTGATTGATACAATTTCCTGCAAGAGACCTGAGCTTACAGAGCAGAGGTTGGTCTTGTCCTCGTCCCCCATGCCCAATTCCCACCAGGAGAATGGGGAGCAGAGCTGGACCCACCCAAACCCACAGAGCTCCAGTCTGGAATAACCTGGGCCCTGCTGATTTATGGAATTATTAAGGTTGGAAAAGGCCTCCAAGATCATCA
Source organism: Tychaedon coryphoeus (assembly GCA_013398595.1). Classification (NCBI taxonomy): domain Eukaryota; kingdom Metazoa; phylum Chordata; class Aves; order Passeriformes; family Muscicapidae; genus Tychaedon; species Tychaedon coryphoeus. The sequence continues at coordinate 9,747 of WBND01002542.1, read as the reverse complement.
AGTCCAACCTTTGACCGAATTCCCTTGCCCACTAAACCACATCCTGAAGTGCCACATCTGCTCATGTTTTTAACACCTCCAGGAGTGGCGACTCACCACTGCCCTGGACAGCCCATTCCAATGCCTGACAATCCTTTCCATGAAGAAATTTTCCCTAAAATCCCATCTGAACATCCCCTAGCACAGCCTGATGCTGTTCCCTCTCCTCCTGTCCCTGTTCCCTGGAGCAGAGCCCGACCCCCCTGGTTGTCCCCTCCTGTCAGGGAGTTGTGCAGGGCCACAGATTCCCCCTGAGCCTCCTTTTCTCCAGGCTGAGCCCCTTTCCAGCTCCCCCAGCCCCTCCTGGTGCTCCAGATCCTTCCCCAGCTCCATTCCTTTCCCTGCTCATGCTCTACCACCACATTTCATCAAAACCAAACCTCTGGCCTGGCTCAGCTCTGCCCCAGGGTTCAAGGACAGGGGGAATTAAAACCCTCAGTGAATCCCAGCCTGGGCAAAGTGAGTGTTGTCCTGCCTGGCACCACTGGTGCTTTCCAGCCCAGAAATGTTCCACAGGCTGGTTTGGAGTGGTTTGGATGTGAACACATCAGCAAAATGACAATTCCCAAAGTCAGAAGTGTCCTTAACGCTGCCCTCTCTCCTCCCCAGGTACGACATCTGCATCTACAAGAACAAGCCCTGTGGCACCCTGGGTGAGTGCAATTCCCACACCCCTCAGCAGCTCCCAGCAGCACACAGAACTTTGGGAATGTGATGAGGGTGGGCTGGGCCATCCCTTATCCCATCCCTTATCCCATCCCTTATCCCATCCCTTATCCCATCCCTTATCCCAGCTGTGCCATTCCCCTTTCCCACCTGTGCCATTCCCCTTTCCCACCTGTGCCATCCCTTCCCAGCTGTGCCATCCTCCTTTCCCACCTGTGCCATCCCTTTCCAGCTGTTCCATCCCTTTCCAGCTGTTCCATTCCCCTTTCCCACCTGTGCCATTCCCCTTTCCCACCTGTGCTATCCCTTTCCAGCTGTGCCATTCCCTTTTCCTATTTGTGCCATCCTTTCCCAGCTGTGCCATCCTCCTTTCCCACCTGTGCTATCCCTTTCCAGCTGTGCCATTCCCTTTTCCTATTTGTGCCATCCTTTCCCAGCTGTGCCATCCCTTCCCAGTGAAGGTGAAGCTCCTGCCCCAGCACCAGCAGCAAGGCCAGGATCAGAGCAGTGGTTTCCAGCCTCTCATCCCCTCTGTGAATGCTAAACCAGGAGCCCTGAGGATGGATGGGCCCCAGAACACTCCTCTGTTCCATCCCTGGGCCAGCTCCAGCCTGGTCATTAAGAACCACTCGCTTTTAGGGCTTGTCCATGGCCTGCTGGAGTATTCCTGGCTGAGCAGGGAGAAATCTGACAGCTTTTGATGACTGTAGAGGGAATTCTTTATTGACACAGCCAGACCCTGCAGCCCTCTCTGGCTGCAGCTCCTCCTTTGTCTCGCCCTGGTCTAGACTGAGCGGGCAGGGAGGGATTTCTGCTCTGAATCACTGCTCTGCAAAGGGCAGAGCTGCTGGATCTCTGACCCCTGAGGCTGCACAGGAGGACCCTGGCAGGGAGGCTGAGGCTGGAGGAGCTGGGATGGCTCAGATCATTCCACTGGCACAGCCAGGCCCTTCCCTGCCCGGGGCAGGGGCACAGCTTGTGGTGGGGTGAGCAGAGGGAATTTTCTGTCACAATTCAGGGGGATTTCAGCATCATTCAGTCCTCCCAGTGAGCCATGCTGGATTCCTGGTGGGTGCCAGGCAGAACCAAGGTTGGATCCTGACTTGCTCAGCTGTCCCTGGCAAGGTTTGGATGGCCCAGAACTGGTGCAGCCCACCAGGGTTGTGCCAAGGACTGCTCCCCTCTGCACCATTTGGATACGAATTTCAGCAGATTTTGACCCTTTCTTAGCATTTCTGAGCCTGTCACTGTTAATTTGCCATCAGTGCTGAGTGACCATGGTCCATAAGAGCCATGAGTCCATCCCAAAGCCCAGAGCAATGGTGAGAAGGAACTGGTTGTGCTCAGTGTTACAGAGTGTGTGAGATCCACTGAGGGTTTAACTCAGCCTGTCCTTTAACCCTGGGACAGAGCTGAGCCAGGCCAGAGGTTTAGTTTTGATGAAATGTGGTGGTAGAGCATGAGCAGGGGAAGGAATGAAGCTGGGTAAGGATTTGGAGCACCAGGAGGGGCTGGGGGAGCTGGAAAGGGGCTCAGCCTGGAGACAAGGAGGCTCAGGGGGAATTTGTGGCTCTGCACAACTCCCTGACAGGAGGGGACAATCGGGGGGGCCGGGCTCTGCTGCAGGGAACAGGGACAGGAGGAGAGGGAACAGCCTCAGGCTGGGCCAGGGGAGGTTTAGATGGGATTTTAGAGAAAATTTCTTCATGGAAAGGATTACCAGGTGCCCTGTGGTGGCCCTGTGTGACAGCTCTGTCCCCTCCAGGCCTGGCCCCCGTGGGGGGGATGTGTGAGCGGGAGCGGAGCTGCAGCATCAACGAGGACATCGGGCTGGCCACCGCCTTCACCATCGCCCACGAGATCGGCCACACGTGAGCACGCACCCCGAGAGCCCCCAGGCTCCTGGGGGGCTGGAAACCCTCCCTGTGGGACACCCAGGTGTGCCCAAGCCCAGCTGGGCTCCTCTCTGTGCCCTGCTGCTCTCCAGGTTTGGCATGAACCACGACGGGGTCGGCAACAGCTGCGGCTCGCGGGGGCAGGAGACGGCCAAGCTGATGGCTGCTCACATCACCATGAAGACCAACCCCTTCGTGTGGTCCACGTGCAGCAGGGATTACATCACCAGCTTCCTGGAGTAAGGAGTCCACCCCTCCCTGTCATTCCCCCAGCCTCCCCCCGTCTCCTGTGAGACCCCTGTTGCATTTGGGCTATGGGAGTGGCACAAAGAATACAGCAACAAAGGTCCTTTGTGCTATGGAGAAGCAAAAAGCCTTTATTTAAAGAAGCACTACACTTACATAGGGTGGTTCATGGTAGCAAGGATAGAAATGATTCCACTGGTCCAAGAGAGGTGACACCCCTTTCACGTCTCTCACGCACCCTGCAGGTGCACAGTCATTGTTATCATTTTTTTCTCTTATGTTTTCCTTGAGAAATCCAAGCTGCTTCCCTGGTTCCCAGCAGTATCCACCAACAGACCCCCAAATCCCCCAGCACCTCCTGTCTTGTCTCCCAGCACTTCATCCTGTCCCCAGAGTCACATTCTTTCCTTCCTTCAGACTTCCCTGGGTTTTTCTGCCTGTTGAACATCTAAACCCATTTATGTTGTGGCTGGGAGAGCTTTATTTGAGTTTCCCACGTCCAGAAACTTCACAGATAGATCAGTCTCCCCTTGAGGCATTTGGGTGGTTCTGAAGTCCAGCCAGGAATGGCAGAGAAGGGTTGGTGTGGTGGGGAAGGAGGGTCTGGGGGCAGGACTGGGTCTGTGTGGTGCAGGTGCTTACTCCAGGCAGTGAGGAGGAGTTTTCAGTGTGAAAGAGCAAAGCAGAGCAGAGATTTTGGTTTTCATTTTTTCAAAAGCAGCTTTGGGATTTAGAAGAGGAGATGAATGTGAACTAAAAGAGATGAGTTTAGATTGGATATTAGGAGGAATTTCTTTGTTGTGAGGGTGGGGAGCCCTGGCACAGGGTGCCCAGAGCAGCTGTGGTTGCCCCTGGATCCCTGGCAGTGTCCCAGGCCAGGTTGGACAGGGCTTGGAGCAGCCTGGGACAGTGGAAGGTGTCCCTGACATGGCAGGGGTGGAAGGAGATGAGTTTTAAGGTCCCTCCAAACCCAAACCATTCCATTATTTAGCCTCCTAAATCCCAGAGTTTCAAGGCTGTCACCATGCCTGAATCAAACCCTTGGCAGGGTTCAGGCAGCCCCTGAGTTTCTATCCCAAAGCAATCCTTTGGGATCCATTTTGGTGAGGTTTTTTGTAGGACACTGGCACTTCCCAAAGGAAGGACTGGGCAGGGCTTGAGGGATGAGTGGAAGCAGCACGAGTGTGGGGTCAGTGTAGAGGGAAGCCCCCAGGGAGCCTGAACAGCAGAGCTCAGCTCCTGGAACAAGAGCAGCAGCCAGGGCTCCTCCCCGAGGGGCTCCCTGTGTCCTGCAAGCCTGGCCAAGCCTCGTGGCTCGGCAGCAAATCCCACATCTGGCAGCTGGCAGCCCTGTCCCCCTGGCCGGTGACCCTGGCCCTGCAGGCACGTGGCACAGCCAGGCTGCCTCGTCCTCTGCTGACCCCCAGCTCCTGGCAGGCTTGGGGCAGGATGGAGAGCTCAGCCCTGCTCCTCGTGCTCCCTGCTGGCCACCCCGGGCTGCAGCAGCCTCCAGTGGGACATGGTGTGTGCAGGTTTGGGGCTGGGGGTGATGACAGCGGCTTTGATTTAGGGGGAGCTCAGAGAGCAGCGAGGAAAGGGGAGGGAAAGGAGTTTCTGGCTGAATTTGGATGCTCCTACAAAGCTCTGACAAGCAGGAGGTTTGGCTTGGAGAGGGGGGCTCCTCTCAGCTGGGTGAGGGGGCAGTCCTCTCTCCATCCACTGCCCACCTGAGGGTGCTGGGCACATCTGCCTGGGCACACCTGCCTGGGCACACCCATCTGCACTCTGCCACAGGGACAACCGGGGCTGGCAACAGCCTGCAGAACATCTGGAGCTGTGTCAGGGCTTGGCATGGAGCTCAGGGAAAGGTTCTTCCCCCCGAGGGTGCTGGGCACTGCCCAGGCTCCCCAGGGAATGGTCCCGGCCCCAAGGCTGCCAGAGCTGCAGGAGCGTTTGGTCTAAGAGCTTAAAATGAGGAATGTTGTTTATTGTATCTAAATGATGCAGCAATTCATGGGTCTTGGCCACAGCTGTGGGTTCCTCTGAAAGCTTCTTCTAGTTCCAATTCCAATGCATTATGTACTTTTCATACAGAGCATCTTAAAACATGACAACTAATCAATACCTTTACTATTACCTGTAGCCTATCATGCCTACTAACATTACCATATTCATGTTATGATTTTCCAATCACAAAAGATTATGTTACAGTTTAAGCCAGAAGTTGTTTTTCAGTTTTCTTGCAGTGGAAAATCCTGAGATTTTTTTTCTCTACTTGCAACATGGCATTTTTGTTTGTCTGTGAAAATCCTTTTGCTTGGTAAAGATATCTTTTGTTTGAGGTGGATTTATCCTTTGCTCAGAGTCATAAACGCCCCTTCCAACTCACTTGGCCTTTGCCTTCTTAGTTACCCAGTAAAACTCGCTCAGCAATTCTTTTCTTCTACATCAAAACTTGCTATCATTTCTATACCTTCTTCAAATTCTACATTCAAAAATCTTTCTGTTTTACATACATATCTGTGAGACCTTCCTGTCAACTCCTTATCCTTCCCAACAGTTTGGACACCGCTCTCAGGGATGGGCAGGGTGGGATTGTTGGGGGGTCTGGGCAGGAACAGGGGCTGCACTGATGATCCCTGGGGATCCAGCTCAGGATATTCCAGGATTCCATGAACCCTCCAACCAACACTTCCAGAGTTACCTTGGAACCAGGATGTGCTCCCCAGCGCAGGGCACACAGCTGGAAGGATTTCAGGGCAGCTGCTCTCCCCCTCCTCATTGCTCTCTGTCCCCTCAGCCTTGCTGAGCTCTGACTCTCCCTCTCTGCTTGCAGCTCAGGGATGGGACTGTGCCTGAACAACGCTCCTCCCAAGCAGGATTTCATCTACCCCACGGTGGCCCCAGGCCAGGCGTACGATGCCGACGAGCAGTGCCGCTTCCAGTACGGAGTCAAATCCCGCCAGTGTAAATACGGGGTAGAGAGCCTTCCTGCTTTACTATCGGTTCCAGGGCTGGAGGAGGGGCTGGGGGGAAGGGAAGCTCCGTGGGGCTGCCCCCATCACTGTCCTGCCCCAAACCAGGGCGCTGCCGAGCCCCCGGTGAGCTCCGTGCTGGGAGAGCACACAGGAGGGGGTGTCCCGTCCATAAATGTTGGTCCCAGCTCGGTTTGGCTCAGATTAATCCCATGGTAAGAGATTTCTCACCTCTTCCTTGGCTGCTGCTGGTCCCCAAAGTCCCCTTCATGCCCTCTCTTTGTACAAGGACGTATTTTCCATAATCCTTACCAGAAGTCACTGTGCTGCTCACATAAACTCAGAAAAGTCTTTGTCCCAGTGAGGTGAGGGATGTTGCTGCCCACCTATCCCCCCTCCCCTGCCACCTCACTGCCACCCCCTGCTCTTTGAACCCAGGAAAACACTGAAAGGAAGGGCTGCTCCAGGAAAAAAGAGTTTTCCTGGGTCTGAGCCTGGCACTTTGCTGTTCTCAGTGTCCTGAAGGGTCTGCAGGGTGGTGAGGGAACACCTGCATGGAAGGGCTGCTTGAGCTCCTTAAAGCATCCATGTTCTTTTGGGGGAAACAGAGGAGCCAGCAGTGGGATCACAGGCAGCAGGGGCTCATTTCCCCATGGAAAGGGTGCTCAGGGATTGGAAGGGGCTGCCCAGGGAGGTTTGGAGCTCCCATCTCTGGAGGTGCCCAAGGAATGCCTGGGCGTGGCTCTCTGGGCTGGTTGAAAATTCAGGGGTCGTTCAAAAGTGGCTCTCAGTGGTCTCAGGGGTTTTTCCAGCTCCAGGCCATGCCCTGCAAAGCTGTGAAGGAGCGAACACAGCAGCTCAGGGTTTGGTTTCTGTGCCTCTGTGCAAAGCCCAGCCCAGCTATGCCCTGGTGTGAGCCAGGCTGGCACTGCCCAGCTCCTGTGGTGCCACCAGCTCATCCTGGTGACAACAGAGCAAAGCTGATGCCTTGAGCAGGACCCAGGAGTGCCTTGAGCACGGCCCAGGGGCCCAGAGCCTGCTGGACAAGGGGGGATGTAGCAGGAGCAGTCTGACTCCAAAGAATTTGGTTTTCCTTTTCGTGGTGTCCCGTGTCAGGTGCCAGCCACAGGGATCTGTGTCCCTGCTCAGCTGAGGGAATGGGAGCCTCCCCCTGTCCCCCAGTTAATTTTTAGCCCAGGCAGACACTTCCTGTGTCTGACCATGTCATTTGTATGATCCAAGGGTCACACAAACGTCCCTGGGTGACCCCTCCAGCCCTGTCATGGTTTGGGAGAAACCCAAAGGGCACCAGGGTTCGATAGTGTGCAGGAAAATCTGGGTCATCAATGTGTGAGCCACCCATCGTGTGCCCCTGGAAACAAACTTCAGAGGGATGGAGCCAGCAGGGCAGCATCCCTCCCTCCAGGCCAGGAGAGGGGGTGACTGATGGGTGTCATGAGGATGGAGAGGGTTCCAGGCCAGCTTGGACCAGGCTTGGAGCAACCTCATCTAGTGAAGGTGTCAGTCTTTCCCTTATACATTTCATTTTTTTAATACTGAACACATTCAGGAAACAATTCAGTCAGTCATTTAAAAATTTATCATTTTTAAAATAGTCTTTTACTAAGAGTTGGAACAAGGTGACCTTTCAGGTCCCTTCCAACCCAAACCAGTCAGTGGTTCCATGATAGAAGCTGGGAGGTCACCAGGAAGCCCTTGGTGACAGGGACAAGGGGCTCCTGCTCCCCAGAGCTCTCTCTGGCTCTGCCAGAGCACCACAGAGGGGTGGATGCCTGGAGCTGGGACAGACTCTGTCCTTCCCCTGCTCAAAACCATCAGCAGCTGGCCTTGGGGAAGGGGTTGGGAGCCAAATTCCCTTTGCAGCTCTGATGCAAGGAATGATATCCCCTGGCAGGATCCCTCAGGGTTTCCCTTTGCCAGCTCTCCGTGGGGCACTCTGCTGTCCCAGGGGCTGGAGGGGAGCAGAGCAATCCCCAGCTCATCCCTCCACCCTCCCAGCACTGAGGATTCCCAGTCTCTGATCAGCCACTCCTGGGGATGGGTTGCTGCTCTGGGGCTGCTGCTCTGGGGCTGCTGCTCTGGGGTTTCTGCTCTGGGGTTGCTGCTCTGGGGTTGCTGCTCTGGGGTTTCTGCTCTGGGGTTGCTGCTCTGGGGTTTCTGCTCTGGAGTTGCTGCTCTGGGGCTGCTGCTCTGGGGTTGCAGCTCTGGGGCTGCTGCTCTGGGGTTGCAGCTCTGGGGTTTCTGCTCTGGGGTTGCTGCTTTGGGGTTGCAGCTCTGGGGTTTCTATTCTGGGATTGCTGCTCTGGGGTTGCTGCTCTGGGGATGATGCTGGGGGGCAGGAATGTGGGGCTGGAAGGTTGGATCCAGCCCAGGGTGAGGAAGGCACTGTCACCTCACTGGGGACAGGCAGAGCTGCCTGTTGGGTCACTGCTGCCCCAGGGCAGGAGGGGATGATGGTCACTGTGCCAGGCAGGAGGGAGCCAGAGCGTGCCCAGGTGGCCAAGAATGCCCAGGACAACCTGGCTCGTGTCAGGAGTGGTGTGGCCAGCAGGAACAGCAGGGCAGGGACTGTCCCCTGTGCTGGCACTGCTGAGGCATCTCAGATCCTGGGTCAGTTTTGGGACCCTCACGCCAAGGACACTGAGGGGCTGGGGCATGTTCAGAGAAGGGAACAGAGCTGGGGAAGGGGCTGGAGCACCAGGAGGGGCTGGGGGAGCTGGGAAGGGGCTCAGCCTGGAGAATGGGAGGCTCAGGGGGGCCCCTGTGGCTCTGCACAACTCCCTGACAGGAGGGGACAGCCGGGGGGACTCAGTTTTGTCCCAGGTGACAAGTGACAGGACAGGAGGGAATGGCCTCAAGGTGCTCCAGGGTGGGTTTAGATTGGATATCAGGAACAACTTTCTCACTCAAAGGATGGGACAGGCATTGGGTGCCCAGGGCAGTGGTGGAGTCCCCACACCTGGAAGTGTCCAAAAACGTGTGCCTGTGGCTCTTGGGGACATGAATTGGTGCTGGGCCTGGCAGTGCTGGGTTGATGGTTGGACTTGATGATCTCAGAGGGTTTTCCCAAGGTGAATTCCACAGTTCCATGGCAGTGGCAGTGGCAGCAGGGGTGGCAGCTCAGGCTGTCCCCATCCCAGGACAGTTTCTGTCACTGGCCCTGTGAACCTGTGTAACATCTCCTGGATAACCCCAGGCAGGGCAAGCTGCTCCTGAAAAACAGCGAGTTTTCCAAAGGAACAGGAGCAGGATAGGGACCAGGCAGGAAACTCAGAAATGAGATTTTTGGGGCTGCTTTGCAGTGCTGCATTCCAGCCTGGGGCATTGAGTGCCACAGGAGCTGGAAAGGGCCTGGACTTTCTGATTTCACTTTTGGGTGGGTCCTGCAATCAAGGGAAGATTTTAATTTGCTGGAGCTCTAAGAGGTCAGGATGGGCTGAAGTCAGGGTTTGTGGCTCAGGAAACCTCCTGGAAAGAGGTCTGGAGTCACCCAGTGGACACAATGCAGACACCCAGAGGTGCCCAATTCTGGAGGGCAGGCTCTGGATCTGGCATTATTTTGATGATTCAAAAAAACAGCTCTAAAAATTCCAGAGGAATCTCTGGGATTCTCAGGCTGGCTGGAGGTGTCCAGGACCTCACACCGTGAGCAGGGACATCTCCAGCTGTGCTGTGAGATAGGATTAGGAGGAAGGTAAAACAGGCTTAACTATGAGTGGTACAAGGAGAAACTTTGTTATTAGAAACTATAAGAAAAAACTCAGAATAAAACTTTAGATTACTTTTCTTTCCCTTACACATTTCGTTTTTTTTATATATTGAAAACTTTCAGAAAACAATACAGTCAGTTTATAATTTTTAAAATAGTCTTTTACTAATTCACTGGGAAAGGAGATTTCTGTTTT
>WBND01002511.1:0-12500 GCA_013398595.1 Tychaedon coryphoeus | reverse complement strand
TGGAACTGGGTTATTTCTTCTGTTTTTTTTGGCAATTTTAATAACTGCTGTTGTTTTCTGCTTGTGCGGTTAGATATATTAGTAAAGAGCTGTTATTTCTACCCTTATCTCTGCCTTAGAGTCCTTGATTTCAAATTCTCTACTTCAAGAAAGGAGTTTCTGCCTTTTTTGGCAGGCACCTGTCCCTGAAACCAGGACACCAGGTGTCTCCTGGGGTTCCTGCACCCGACCCCCCCCAACTCCACATGCAGTCATGCCAGCTTTCCTTCAATGGCACAACCTCTGAGAAGACAATGGGAAAATCTGTCCTGGCATTGCACAGTGCCAGAATTGGAAGAGATTAAAAACAGAGCAAACAACTCAGACCCCAAAATTCTAAGCGTATTTGGCTGAGTAGGCACCAAAAACACTTAAAGTGACAGAGCTTGATGTGTGGACATAACTCCCGAGCAATGAGCACAAATGTATTGAGGCTTACAGCTCCTACTTAAATATGTTACTCCCTGCCCCCCACACCAAAGCTGGTCAGAAAACTGAACACTTTTGTGAATCTTGTAGTCAACCATAAAGTTCTGACAAGTCTTCCTTACTGTGCAGGCTATCTTAGATTTTCAAAGGCTTTCAAACTCACCAAAAATGGAGAGCTTAACAGCTCTACGTAGATTTGGATGGATGCCCTGACAAATTTCAAGTCTCTGCTTGAAAACTGGCTAGAGCTTCAAAAGCATAACGGGTATGCATTAATTTCAAGATAGGCAAAACATCTTTACTCTTTAACTTTGTTCTCAGAAATAAGAACTTACAAACGTACTTGAAACTCTCTCACAAAGCCACCTAACTGAGGCAGATGCTTGGCTTGAAGAAATTAATCCCAAATGCTTAAAATTTGAAAATTTGTATACAATTTTAAATGAGGTCACACACACAAGCAAATCAAAAGAAGCAATTAGTTCACTTCTTCCCATGGGCAGATAGGTGTTCAGCCACCTCCAGGAGGGCAGGGCCCCATCACACATAATGGTGACTTGGGCAAACAAATGGGATCACTTCCAACGTGTACCCCTCTTCCTCCTTCTCTCCTCCACTTTATATACTGAGCATGACATCACATGGCCTGCAATATCCCTTTGGTCAGTTTGGATCACCTTTCCTGGCTGTGTCCCCTCCAAACCTCCTATGTACTCCCAATTTTCACACCAATATGTCCGTACAGAAAGCGGAAAAGACCTTCACTCTGTGCAAGCTCTGCTCAACAATAACAAAAATATTATATTATCAACTCTGTTTTCAGTACAAATCCAAAACACAACCCTGTACTAGCCATTGTGAAGAAAATTAACTCTATCCCAGCTGAAAAGCAGCACAGTGGCATTTGTTTTCTCTATTAAACGCTCTTTATTTCAGCCCATGGGTTTTCTGGTTTTTACCCTCCTGATTTTCTCCAAGCAGCTGCATGGAGCTTAGTTGATGGCTGGTGTTAGTCCATGACAGGTCTCTATAACAGAAAGTACCAGATTACACTATCTTCACTCATAATTAGAACATACATACCCATCTTTTAAATTGCTTTTTCTACTTTCTTTCTATTGCATATGCTGTAAACCTCACCCTTGAAAATTCAGCCATCGGTTTGTGTCAACATTCTTTTGTCCTGCTGGTGGAACAGGCCAGCCCCCTACGTATTTAAACAGATTCAGTGACCAGCTCTTCAAGAAGGCACAGACTGATTCCTACAAAAGATCCTCAGCATTTCTTCTCCCAGGTTTCTTCAAAATATTGAAAAGGGTTATTTAGAAGATAAAGCATGTAAAGATTTCTGTGTGTGGTCAAATTTAGCAAACAACTTGAAAGAGTAAGGAATTAAACAAAGGTGTTTCCTTCTTGTTTAATGTTCAATTCATTCTGAGGATTCTTGGCTCACTCCTAACGTTAGTATGATTTGATGGTCAAAACAGTGCACAAATGGCTTCTCCATTTCAAAGCTGAACCTGATTATTTTGCCTGTCTCCTCTTCCGAGGTATTAATTTCAGAGAAAAGAAGTAAAAATAATTGAAGAAATCAGTGTACATCACATGCATATCTGTGTCATCCAGGTCTCCACAGAAGAAGAATTCACATCAAGAGTTACTAGAATTGTGAGGTTATTCACCTACAAGGCTTCTTTGATGCAAAAGGCATGTAACAGTAACCCAAAATTTCCATTGGTTTTTATTTTAATGTGAAAAGGCCTAAGTTTCTTTGCAAACAAGCAAAAAAAGATTAGCAGGCATGCTGCTGCTTCTAACCCGTCCTCCAGGACCTTCATATTATCATTGTTAATATTATTATTAAGGATGATTTCCCCTGACTATCAGTTAAACCTGTGGTGCAAGGCAAAGTTGAATTGCCACACACCATTTTGCATTTGGGCTCTGACAAACATTCTCAAGAAAAGCACTGGAATGTTGTTAAAGATGTTACAACAGATGTTATAATTCTTCTCCTTCAATAATTTCAGCATAAATCTCAAAAATCGTGATTCACCCACTGAAACAAATTGATGTCTTTATCAGAACAGAAAAGATGGGTCATATAGATCAACACATCTATTAGAATGGGTCACAAGAACCTGTTCATAACTTTCTGTTGTAAAGAATGTCACAAAACTAAATAGCCTAAGACAAAACAAAAATTACCAAAGATTTACCTCATTATCTTTCTGAGGCAGCTTTTGTTCAAACAATATAGGATATTTCAGCAACCTCTGAACAACAATAGCAACAGTTCTGTGGAGATTATGAAGATACTGTGAATATAGAGCAAATATAAAAATAAATTAATAAAACATTTCCAGTAACAGAGAATTCTCTTTACTCAAACTTTCCTTAGTCAAACTTTTTAAAAATAGGTTGTAAAGTCTCCTAATTACAGAGTCCTGAACCTCATTCAGTCAATCACAGCTCTGGATCCTCTCAGAATAAACAGTATGCTACTGATAAATGTGCAATATTCTTAATATAATTTAGCTCCTTATATGAGCAAGGGCATAACTAAGGTGCTTGATGCTGATCTATGCAGAATATTCATGTTTAAAGAGATCACTGTCAATATTTCACATTGCTGGATGAAGTGTAACAAGCACTAATGAAGAGCTTTGTCATAGTTTTCTAAAGAAGAAGTCTAATAGCCTGGGAATCCTGACATGGAATGCATTACTTCATTCAAATCTTGTTTTACAGTCCTTCACCTCACCTACCCATCTTTGATTCTATTCAGAAAAAGTTAATCTATTTTTTCCTCTATCAAATGTATAATCATTCTCCTCTCTGGAGCCTGTTGCATGAACCCAGACTCTTCATATACTCACAAGTTTGTATCCAGAGGAGGCAAAGCAAAACAGACAATATGCAGTACAATATTTGCACAATGCAGCAAGGAAACAGGATATTAAAATTATATGTTCTCATTTGTTCAACACAGTAATTTTACTTCGAGCTATTAGTGTTTTCACATCCTATAGTATAGTTATATGCACTTCTGTAATGCACATAATCCTCTTCCCTTTAGAAAGGTCCAGGAAAGACACTTGTTGATTCACAGTAGAACAGAACATTACTCAATAAAAACTAGTATTTGTGTGTGAATGTGCAACAAGAAGCAAGTAAAGTGGATCCCAAAAGGGCATCTTGCTTATTTTTGCATCTCTAGTTTTGCTGAGCTTATTCAAAATGCTTCCCAGTGACAAGAGATCTTACAGCACAACTATTACACTTTGTGCAGGCATGCCATTCAAATTAGGTAATAAAACCTACTAAGTAGTAAGCTGCTAAGTCTCAGTGTTTGGTATTGCACAAAGACTCTAAAATAGCTTTTTATGAGATGAATGAGATGAACTTGAATGAGATGAACAGAGTAACTCCAATAAATATACAAAAGGGGTAGCTCTGTCCTACTTTTAATGCTTTTACTCTAACAGCAGTGCTATTCTCTGCCTCCCCTGTAGCAGATTGCAGTTTTGTCCCTCCTTTGTAGCATGGCTAATAAATTCTGGCTTAGAAGAGTTTAGACCTCTGGCTACTAGTATGTTGAAATCAATTATGCAAAGCCCATTCATTTTGATACAGTCTTCTAAACTGCTGCTGTCACCACAGTAGAATGGCTGCTCAGATTGTTTTGGGTTTCTCCCCCACTTTTCTTTTTTATCATTACAATTTCTTCAACCATTGGCAAAGTTGGCATTCTTTACTGAATATACTGCTCCTACCTAAGATGCAATGCACTCTTCAAGATTAATCAAAACCAACTTTAAAAAAAAGCTTAAATATGAATTCTGTATATAGAATAAATTTTGTGCACAATAAGATTTAGAATATGATTCATTCAATATATCAAATAACTAATTTGGTTAAAAATTGCTACTCCAAGATTAAAGAAAGAAAATTCTCTAAAAGTGTAAGAACTGCAAAAATTAAGACCTTCTCTAACTTTTGTTTTTCAATGGATAGACAATTTATGTATTGCCAAGATACTGAGATATAATGATTTCCCTATAAATTTAGGATATAAATGGATACCTTGCAATTCTTAAAACTGAAAATGGCATTAGCTGTCTCAGATTGTCAAATCTATTTTTCTAATAATCATCCATTTCAATGGCAATCATAATTCTTATATTAAAATATTATTTATAATAATAGAAAAAGACGCAACAGTAAAAAAAATTAAAACAGACTCAAGTGACATTGTGACTACATACAATAATTTTTTTAAGATAACAGAATCAATCTATTAATTCAAAGGCACTGTAAGTGGACTTCTCAAGGTACTTTTCAACTTGCCACATTGGTAAGAAATCCTTTTTTTTTTAAAAAAAAATGAACCTGTCTCTGTCAGTTTAGTATGCCAAGATGGCTCAACATAGCATCAGACAGGAACCAGAAAGGAGGAGGGAGCAGGACTGCCCTTTTTGGCAATTCATAACCATTTCATTGGCACAACCAACTCGTGCAACCTTCACATCCTACCCTACTACAGGCTGTCAAAAATGACAGGAAAATACACAGAAACACTAAACATAATGCATTTAAACAGTACGGTTCAGCTTTGTATCTTACTCAGAAAATCACAGTCCTTAGAACTCTCTTTGAGCCCTAGAAAAAAATAAAAAGTTAGTAGCTAAAGAATCCCAAGTGGCTTATATGTAGCCAGGGAGATAAATTCAGAGAGAAACAGGAAACCATACTTCAGTCTATAAATGTGAGGTACTAATTTGGAAGGAGGAGCATAATTTTCAACTTGCAGATCCTGAGCTTATACAAAAGAACCCAAACAAAGGACACAAAAGAACACCTCAGGAGGGCTGCTGCAAACAAAGTAAAAGTACTTCACTATGAAACTGAGCAGTATTTCCGGGTACATTATTTCTGACAGCAAAGTCAATATCAAAAGTATCTGACTTTCCTGATAAATTCTTCATCTGCTTTCCTTCATGTCTCCATATACAGCCCATTGTTCCCTGCAAGGTGCCAATGTGACTGAAATGTCCCATATTAAAACAGACAAAACCCCCTCTTAGATTCAATAACTGTGACATAAATACTTTCCAATAGTAAGAATGATACAGAACTTAAATACACAACAGGGAAAAGCTCAAACTAACTCATGCATCACATAATGAAAGGCTGCAAAGTTAGGGAGTGATTTCTCTCTAAATGTACAGTCCTGAGTTTCAAAGACTGTGTTTCTAAATGCCTCCCGGACAGATGAGCACACCATGTAACTATTCTGAGCCTAAGTTACTCCTTCACAAGGGTTCTTGTGAACCAACAAAGAGAAAACATGCAAACTAGATGTAAAAGGATCACAGGGTGATGAGCCACACTATGAGCTTGGACACTGTCAGTTGCAACCACCCTTAAAGTTATGCAAAGTCTGGGAGAGAAAGAGGGTACAACAGGCCACAGGAGAGCTATGCCCACTGTAAACACTGCCGGAATGTAAACACGGTGCAGCATAAATGCTGTGGGTGTTGGCAGAATGGAGTTGTGCTGCTGGGGGACCATTTTGCCAGTATTGCAAAACTTGTTCCTTTCCCATCTCCCAGTCTCCCCCAAACCCTTTCAATTCAGTCTCAAACTGCAATGATCATCAAAAACAATGAGTACATCTGGTGCAAGAAAACGTGCCTTGACTGCCAACGATTCATTAAGTACCTGGCACAGGATCAATAATATGGGAGTCTGACATGGAAAGAAAAGCTTTAGAGCTTTTTTTTTTAGAGTATGAGGTTTACATACAGAAGACTTTAAAGGTGCATACTTGTCTAACAAGTAAGAGAAAGCTAAGTCCTTTGTGGTGATGTTGATAGTTTCATCCCCTGCATAAGCTAATTTTCCTATTTAGATAGCACCTTTTCCAAATCACAGATAAATTAAGTCAACTTTAGTTAATGTGGTAATAATTTGTAGTCAGTGGCAGAAATTCCCCTGTAATTATGCATGAGTTGATGTGTGATTTTCTAATGAGCTTAAGTGAAGAAATCATCATTTTGTGATAAATGCTTTATTACTTAAAATGCTTTTAAACACATTTCAAATAAATTTAATCAAGCAACTCACACTCATGTAACATTTACAATTATTAAGTGTGCAGTCTTTTACACTGCCTTATCACTTTGGCTGATTACTGTGTGTTAAAATTAAGTATTTCATAAACATGATTATAACAACCATTTTATTATTTTTGCTCAGAACCGTGAATTATTTCAATTTGAAGTTAATTTACATTTTGTACAAGTCTTGTGCCTCGAAGGCAAAATCCTTTTGCCATTTATAAAAAGAAGTACACACTAGGAAATTAAATTAAGTGCTTCTACCTTTCTAGACACATCTTGTCCTTCAACATGTCATGTACAGAACAGCAAAGTCTCTCTATAGTAAGCTTATTACCGGATTCCAAATTTAAAAAATTTCCAGAGTGCAACTGCTTCATCCCACTGAAACATCCTTTATCAGCCACACCCAATTATGCCAACTCTCCTGCACTGAAAACCACTACACATTCTACCAGGTAGCAGAGCTGAATTTCTGTGGATGCTGGAATCAGAAAGCCATCTAAAATGACCTGAAGGCACCTTATCCTGTGGTCTCTTTGCCAGGAATTTTAGCTCACACCTTTCCTCCTACAGCAAGCTAATACAGGGAATAGATGACCTAAGGGGAGTCACAGTTCTAGAGATTTCTATGCGTTGCCCCATCTTTAAAGACTGAAAATCAGATACTTACTACAATTCCACACATTTAGGTGCTGAAACTTAGCTATCCCAAGTATACTATTTGGGTTAGCAACTTCCTAATAGGAGATCTGCCTGACCGAGGGGGGTCTCCAGCTTTCCTATGCTTCCTCGTGTTCTCTTCAACAATCTCTTATTAGAGATTCTGAAGAAAAAGGTAAAAGAGGAAACTTTTCTCAGCATTCCACACCTATAACTATTTTTTTTCATTTCTCACTAAAAATGAAAACCTCCTATAAAAAGAATATTACACCTGAGATGTTGGGGGCGGCCAGTTTTAAATGCTGAATCAGTGTTAAATGGTACAAGTAATAAATCTCAAACACATTCCTTACACAAGTGCTGTCCCTAGAGCTAGAAAATATATTTCCAAGAATGAAATATTAGCACCTCAAAAGACAAGAAAAGATCTAATATTTCATACATGCACATACACAAATTTTTATTTTGATGGAAGGGCGATCTGAAGCCATTTTATATTTCAATTGACATGAAGAATACAGTCTGAAAGTAAACCTATCCTGCTATCTCAAGAACAAAAAGAAACAGGCTTTGAATAACTACTTGAGCACTTGAGTATTCTGGACCACATAATAAATGCATAAATATCAGTGAATACATCGATTTTGGTTTGAACTAACTAACTTATCAGTGAATCAAAGTTCCAATGGTTGTACATCCTGTTGGGGATTGAGTTTTTGTTTTACTGTGTGAGTTTGGGAGAATTTTTCCCATTGTGATGCGGGGCGGGTAGGTGGGAGCGGGGCTTCCCGATTGGGCACGCGGGCTTCCAGAGGGGCTGCTCGTGTTTCCGGCGAGGGAGAGGAGAAGAGGGACCCCCTGTCTACTCCGCACCTGGCAGGAGCCAGGAGAGCGGAGCCCGCTGCAATCAGCTGTCCTGCATCTGCCCTGTTACCTCGGAGGGACTGCTGACCACCAGAGACTAACCGGTGAGCGAGGAGCTGCCCCTTCTAGCCTGTTTCCACCTGGGACACAGCACAGCCGCTGCTGCCCGCTCTCCCGCAGCTGGGCCGGCTGTGCCCTGCCCGCCCCCCACAGCTGGGCCGGCACTACCGCGTGTGCTACACCACGAGGAGCAAAGACAGACTGCCTGTGTCCGGGACTAAAGAAAGGACTGGAACTGGGTTATTTCTTCTGTTTTTGTTGGTAATTTTAATAACTGCAGTTGTTTTCTGCTTGTGCGGTTAGATATATTAGTAAAGAGCTGTTATTTCTACTCCTTATCTCTGCCTTGAGTCCTTAATTACAAAACAATTATAATACTTAGAGGGGGTGACATTAAATTCTCTATTTCAAAGGGGAACTTCTGCCTTTATTGGCAGAACTCTGTCCTAGAAACCAGGACACATCCAAAAGGATTTATTAGATGTTAGATTCCCTTAAAATACATAGAAGAATTGTAGCACAGGCATATCTTAGCAAGTTTCTTTCTTAAGAACCTCTAAATTATAGCTGTGAATAAATCCATCTAGATTCTATCTTCCCACCTGTTCTCATGTGAGGTCAAAAAGGTGAGTGACAGTGACAAACTGAAATTCTCTTCCTTGAGCAGGTATCATCCCTCCCTCATCCTCACAGGCATTTTTCAAGTATTTTTCCTCCCACTGGTATGAAGTTCAATCACAGAAGTCAGAATCAAGCTTCAGACTACTCTGTTCTGCCAGCATGTTATTGCCAAATTTTGTCCTCCCACAGCCTGAATGTATTTCACAGCCTAATTCAGGTCATTTAATCATCCTCCTTCAAATATCCAAACTCCTCTTCATCTCAGTTATACTTCCTTATTGTGTATTTCTAAAAGTTTTTATGTTACAATCAATAACACTGCCAAAAAAAAAATAAAAATACTGATGGTCCTGTAAGGCTGGAATTTTCAAAGGAGGAAGATACTGAACTTCCACTGGATTCCAATGGGAGTTGGACTTTGATTTGTTTTATATGCCTCTGAATGCCTCAGGTCTAACATACCAAACAGATACTGTAGGAAAGACAGAAGGAAGCAAAAGGTTTGAAAAACGCAGAAGCACTAGTTCTCCTCCTCAGAAGATTAAAATAACTGACAGTTAACTTAAATGCTCAGACTTCAGAAAAACCAAACATCTCCTGACTTGATTCACTTTAGGACTCCGTGCATAGTCTTAATTCCACTGCTTGCTCACAACAAAATCCTAGAGTTTTTGTTTAAACTTAACAAAGCTTCAATTTCTAGAACCTCAAATATCAAAATTTGCATTATTTTCCTGCAGCTGTGCATGCTATTCCAACTGGCTCATACTTAAACGTTACTAAAAAAGCCCATCAAAAAAGCAAACAATATGTGTGCTATTTTAGTAAAACCTGTTAAAATCACACTTTTCTGTTGTCAAATTCTTCGGAATAAAGTTGTGTACATTTTTCCCTCCTCTGAACGATTTATTTAATATAAAAAAGAAGTAATGCATTTGGAAGTATGTGTGGACAGAGCATTGCAGAGCAATTTGAAGAAGCAAATAAATATTCCATACTTTTCACTTAAATAAAAAACATACACAATACTTACACATTTTAAAATCCAGGCTAAGTCAGAGATTCTTTCTTAAAAACATTGTGTTTCATTCTTGTCTCCAAAAAGGTCCCTTCTCTGTAATTGCTTAAATAGTACTTTTCTTTATCAAGATTTTTATTCTATACTAATCTAGAGATAATATTTCTCCAATTTTGCATCCTGTATTTGGGATCAGTTACAACATTAGTGACCATTTTGAAAGGTAAAATACTCTGAAATCATAAGGAAATTGTAATATTAACATTGTGCTTTCTCACCCTATACTCATATTCTGTAGCAAAATGGAAACACTGCATTCATCTACTCTGTATCTCAGGTTAATTCATCAATAATATTTTACAATTTTATCTGGCCATCAACATTTTATAAATGTTGTTTGCACTTTCCCCCACATGGTAAAAACTATGACCAATATAAATTCCAATTTTTATGTTTCACTGAAGGAGTGAATAGTCAAACTTAAGCCAAAATATCTCTACAATGAGCAAAGAAAGATGTATGATAAGATCATTTTTAGAGACTACAGTTGAGCTACATACGTTGTTATAAACTTAGATTAATTTTGTAAGATGAAACGAAGTGCGTTCTTCCTCCTTTCTACGCAATCTGTACTGATACAGGTACATGATCTGTAAGGCAGTAAGATATCTATATACATTGTTTATTGTTTACTGGCTAACTAATTTTGGAATAGTGCCGGCCAGCAGACAGTAATGATAACAGACATTTCACTTGAGCAAAAATCCTTGCAAATTCTGCCAAAATAAGGAGAACAAATGGAGGAGTAGTGCAGCCATGAAGTGTTCTCCAATTTACCTGCACCATCCCTGCAGTGAACACCCCTATAAACAGGTACAAGCCATAGACATTTCAGCACACAGCTGCTCTCAACAGCTCAATAAAGTGTTCTGGTACATAACTAAACCAAATAAACTCTCAAATCTCTTTCAAAACAGGCACCTTTCTCATCAGCTGTCTTGTCTGTATTGGCACATTCAATTTTAACTGTAAAAGAGTACAAATAGATCAATACTAAAATATTTCAGCAGTAGACATGATAAACCCAAATACGTTTTAATAGGCTTTTAGCCATTACCTGTGGCAGTGAATGTTTTTATTTTAACTGAAAATTTTCACTTTATCTTGGACGATGTTGGCATAAACAAAATGCATAGAATGGATGATGTGGACAGAAAACAGACTATCCCCAAACCCACTTCCAAGAGTGAGAGGAGATTCTTCGGATGAGTTAGTTGAGACTTTATACACATCATAGCTCCTATAAAGTTAGTGGTATTAAATGTATAGTAAATGGCATAGTTTACCCCCCAAAATTACAAACCCACTCAGGACCTGCCCATGATATTTAGTTACTGGAACACACTGAAGATTAATGAGCACACCGAAATGTACCTACCTCACTTGTTTCAGTGCCACTAGTAGTCAAAATTGTGGCATTAACTCAGGCTGTGCATCCGAGGAATGAGCTAGCAAGTGCCAAAGAATCCTTATGTTTTAATGATGAGATTTTTGTTTTGCCATCCATTTCAGGGGCAGACACATGTGATCTTAACGTGCCAGCTCTTTAGTATTAGATAGAAACAGGATGGGATTGCTAATTAAAACTGGTTAAATAATGAACAATTTTAAGCATTTTCTATGAACTGCTTTATTTCCCACTGCACAATACCTGCTGTCTGCCCTAAAAAACATCTACATGGTTTTGCAATTAAAGTTTTACTAAAGAAAGAGAATTATATTTCTAAGGAAATATACTTTCATGTACCAAAAAAAAGTTTAAAAAGATATGTCAGAGTAGGTGCAGTCCAGCATCAGATGAAGTATGGTTTAGCTAATTTTTCAAGCTTAGTCTTGCTTTCGTCACACTACTTGCTCTATGTGAAATTTCAAATAAATGAAAACTTATAGAGGGGATAACTTCCCATCCTCATTCAGTAGTAGAAAGAAGGCTGATGGCAATAACTTCTTTTTTCTTACATACTGTAAAACCCTTGAGATATTCCTATTAATAAACACTGACAAATGCAGAGACAAATAATAAAATAAAGAACTGAGTAAAGTTAGGAAGAGGGGGACTTATCAGTTGTAGAATTCATCTGGGTATGACACAGGTTGCTACATACTTAAAGCTATTGAAAGTCCTTGCTTCAGGGTTCTGGAGTACAAAATATTCATGGTGAACAATTTTGCATAATTTGTTTAGCTACTGAAGCATGATTTAGTTCCTTGGTGCACAGACACAAAGAAAAGAATGAAGAAAAGAGCAAAACATTTCACCAAAACTAAAGATGTGTTAGTATTCTCTTGTGTGGTGTATGAAAACATCCACATGTGCACAAAACTAGTCTTCATATACTACAAATAAACATGGGTGTATGGATATCAATACCAAACCATCTTTAATGTGTTTGGTACTAGATTCTCAAGCTTTTATTTACTGAAGACCCTGATTTCCCCCAAGTCACAAGCTGTACTCTCAGAAATACATCCAAACTGAGCATAGACAAACTGCAGATTCAGAAAGGATCTTCTGTATTCACCAGCTCTAGGCTACTTCTTACCTGCTCAAATGCTCTGTATACAAAGAGCAAACACAGCTGTGAAGAACCCAAGTGATATTGTGGATAGGATATTCAAAGGTA
>WBND01002498.1:0-12303 GCA_013398595.1 Tychaedon coryphoeus | reverse complement strand
TTGTTTTGACTTTTCTCTAACAATTTCTCCCTTTAGCTGGACTGGGCAGCATTTGGCGTGATGACCCTGCCATCCATCGGGATCCCCCTGCTGCTCTGGTACTCGAGCAAGAGGAAGTACGACACCCCCAAGACCAAAAAGAACTGAGCAGAGTCAAATGCCACCAGCACTGCAGAGCTCAGCAAAGGACAGCCCTGAACCACCAGGAACAGCGGCTGGGTCAGGATGGCACCGTCCCCTGAGAGGTGCTGCCTGTGCTGCGCTTTCAGCCCTCTGGGCAAAGGATTCGGTGGCTGCAGTAGCAGCCATGAGGTGTCCTCTGTGTTCTAATGGAGAAACAAACAAAGAGAAAAAAGAACAAGCTAAAGTCCCAAACTGTCTTGTCCAGCCCCTTAGGAGGGGGAGCCCCTCTCTCCGCTGCAGCAATCCATAGGTAGGAGCAGTGTGTCAGTGCCCAGGGGGGCCTGTCTGTGGGGCTCTGTCCCCTGTGCTGCCTCCAGCTCTCATTTGCCTGCTGCAGGTTTCTGCAGGGTGTCATATCTCAGGGTCCCCTGCGGGTGCTGAGGATGTCAGAGCTGCTGCTTTATCCTGCTGATGCTGTTCTCTGGCCCAGCAGCCTGCCCAGGTCCATGGTGGTTTTGTAAAGCAATGAGGGTGGAGTGCAGGGAGGAGGATCAGAGTTAAATTCCTGAAGAATCAGGTGCAGAGGCCTGGAAACTCTCCCTTCCTGCACTGGGGATGCACTGCTTAAGTCCACACACCCAGAACCCCTCCCCTACACATGCTCCAGCTTTCTGCGTGGATCAGGTCGTGTGCTCTGACACCCGGTCCTTCTCCAAGCCATTATGTGACCCTCGGTCCCTTGGGGTGACACTGAACCGCCTGGGACACAAAATGGCCGCTGGCGGCTGAATAGGTCTGAGGGTCCCGCTTGGAGCGGACACCGGAGCCTGGGCACGGGCTCAGTTCCTCTCAGCAGCAGGAGCTGCTGCTCCAGGACCCGCGCAGAACCTGCCCTATCGGCCAGGCGGTGCCTCCTCAACAGCCGCCCTTTTCCTGGCGTGCTGCAGTGCGGCCTGGGCCAGACCGCCGTGCCGACCGAGCGGGCGGCACTGGGGTCTGCCTTTCGGAGCCGTGGTCGCCCGTGGTATCTCGGACCGGGTCCGGTCCGGCTAGAACGGGGAGGCGGCAGCGGAATGTACGCTCTGCCGTGCCCCGCGAGCGCGGCCTCCCCTGCGCTCCCCACGGCCGCGGCCCCACCGTGCCCCGCGCTCCCGCGGAGCCGCCGCTGCTCCCGCCCCCGTGCCCGGCGTCACTTCCCGGCCGGAACCCGCCGGGCGTTCCCTCTGGGCGGGCGCGGCGCTCACGCGCGATTGACCGCGAGGTGGGGGCGCTGCGCCGTGTCGCGGCTTTGCGAGGCGCCAGCGCCGAGGCTCCAGAAGGTTCCGCCGCGCTCGAGCCGCCGCGATGATGGGCCCGCGCCCCGTCCTGGTTCTCAGTAAGTTCTCCCGGGGCGGAGGGTGAAGGTGTGGACGGTTCGGACCCACGCCCCGCTTCCCGCTCGCTTCACTCGCCGCCATGTTGGGTCCCTCATGGCCGGGCGGCCTTTCAGAGACCGTTCCGGCCGGGACCCCCTGTCCTGCCGCGGATCCACTGGGGATCGCTGCCGCCACCGGCGCGGCCCGCTCCCCCTCTCAGCTCCCTCCCCACAGCCCGAGCTCCCTTCACATCTCCCTCCCCACAGCCCGAGCTCCCTTCACATCTCCCTCCCCACAGCCCGAGCTCCCCTCTCAGCTCCCTCCCCACAGCCTGTGCTCCCCCTCGCAGCCCCCCCTTAGCTCCCTCCCCATAGCCTGTGCTCCCTCTCTCAGCTGTCTCCCCACGGCCTCTGCTCCCCCTTGCATCTCTCTCCCCACAGCCTGTGCCCCCCCCTCAGCTCCGTCCCCACGGCCTGTGCCCCCCCTCAGCTCCCTCCCCACGGCCTGTGCTCCCCCTCGCATCTCTCTCCCCACGGCCTGTGCTCCCCCTCGCATCTCTCTCCCCACGGCCTGTGCTCCCCCTCGCATCTCTCTCCCCACGGCCTCTGCCGCGCCCGGCACATCTCGGAGCCCCGCTGCGCTCAGACCTTTTCTGGCAGCCTTCCGTGCTCTCGTCGCATCTTTCTCAGCGTGTTGCTTTGTACTGCCCCGTTGGAACCCCATGTGAACCTCAATTTTTGGGCCTCTAGTATGTTAAGGACGTGCAGCTACTGGAGCGAGTCTAAAGGAGTCCACAGTGATGCTCCAAGGGCTGGAGCCCTTCTGCTCTGGAGTCAGGCTGGGGAGCTGCGGGTGTTGAGCCTGGAGAAGTAAAAGCTCCAGGAGGATCTTAGAGCTCCTTCGAGTGCCGAAAGGGGCTCCTAAAGAGGGAGAAGGGAGAGGGGCTTTGGACAAGGTGTCACTGCCTGTGAGAGAGCTTTGGAACGAGGTAGTCCTTAAAGTTCCCTCCAACCCAAACCATTCTATGATTCTGTCACCGTTTACCAACATGAGGTGTTTCCAGGGTTTTTTTTTTCTGTTTGGGTATCTCATTCTCTTTTCTCCATCCATTCTGTGCTCTATCAACCCAGCAGGCAGACTGTGGTAGCCCACTGCCCCTTTTCTATAAGCCTGCTTGCCCGAGACTTGGTGCTGCTCTTACTGTTGCTTCCTTTTGTTCTGTCTTACACCTCCATGTGCGCATGCATCTGCTCCATTGTAAATCTGGGCATGCTCAGCCCTGGCTTGTAATTCCAGAAAGGCATCCCTGAGCCCAAATATACTCTAGGGCTGAGTTTGTTGAGCTGGTCTCCAGCTGGTCACCCTCATGTGCCAAAGCTTTATGTTCACCCCGTTCTGCTTACTGTTCATGAGCCTCTGTAACTTTTTTTACTGAACACTATTGTACAATAGCAGCTCCTTGGCTTTGTGAGATCTGTCAGATTCTAGTGAGTCACTGCAGTTTGATTTTCTGGGGTAGTAGGTCCTGGTTCAGGGTTGCAAAGCTTTGTCTCAGGATGCTAACGAGGAGTTCTGTTATAATAGGGAATGTTGTTTTTCACTGACAATCTATCAATATATTTCTCATCATCACTGCAGTATTTCTATTGTAAACTCTGAATTTCAAACTGGTCACATGTTAAATGTGTGACTGAGAGGTGACTGCACCCTTATTGTTTTGTACTCGATTAATTTTTTTTTTTTTTTGTATGCTTTAGGTCAGAATACAAAACGTGAATCTGGAAGAAAAGTCCAGACGGGAAACATCACTGCTGCAAAGGTACCAGGCTGTTCTGTTCCATTTTTTTTTTTATGTGTGTATGTGTATTTATATATTTCCGAGTGAAAATCGGATGTGGAGCATATTTTCTCTATTCTGTATGAATATAGAGTAGAAGAAGAAGCAACATAGAAAATAATTTTCTATGTTAGCAGAAGATTTTTATAGTATTACATAAAAATTCTGTATAAAAATAAAATATCTTCATTGTTCATGTAATGGGTACCCTATAAATAACCGTGGAGGGATTTAGTCAACCAAACTCCCTTTCTCCACAAAGCATGAGAGTATCTCACTTTTGACATCTGATTAAGGTAATAATTTAGTGTGGTTCCAGTCTTGATAATCCCCGTATTCTCATTTCCACACAATTCTTAACCTTGGCTGCAACTCAACCACAGCAGAGTTGTTGGATCACTGAAATTTTGCAGGGGCTGATTTCACTATGGGATTTTTTCAGACTTTTTGATGCCCTCCTGTATTATATCATTTCTTTGATTCCTCCTAGACTATTGCTGACATTATCCGAACATGTTTGGGACCGAGAGCAATGATGAAGGTAAGAATTTGTGCTGCAACACCTGTGCTGCAGCTCACTGGAAGTGAGACACACATGGGACAGAGCAGTCAAGTGTTGGTTCTCTTTGTGCTTGCAGATGCTTTTGGACCCCATGGGTGGGATTGTGATGACCAACGATGGCAATGCTATACTTAGAGAAGTAAGTTTCTCCTAAAGGATTGTCTTGTTTAACATTAAGTCAGTATGTGTCTGAATCTTGGGTGACAGTGGACCTGTGTAATCTCCTCACCTGTCCTGAGAGCCAGCAAGTGCTAGCCAGCTGCACCAAGAGAGGTTCTTACTGAGGAGAAATGAAACATATCCAGCAAGTGTTCTTGCTCTACAGAAATGTAGGTTTGGTCCTAGAGTGGGAAGTTTTCATGGAGTGTTTACGAGATTGATGCAAATTCTTTGGTAATTGGAGCTATTACCAACTGCATTGAGACCTTTTGAGTAGATGGTGGTGTTCACAATGCCACATAATGAGATCTAGAAATCATTATCATCTGTCTGGTGCAACAGCTGTTGAAAGAACATCCTAAAAACTGTAATGCCTGAAAAACAGAGAAGAGGCACAATACTGTCAATTACAAGGGCTTGGTTTTGGTCTCAAAAGGGAAGAAACAGCCTTGCTGTGGTTGGACAGAATGCCTTTGATTGTATTAAAGGTGTGATATTTGTTCCATTGAGTGACATGAGATGTTTCTGCTTTAATATTCTGGGACAAATCCATTCCCCTTGCTCCTACATAGATTCAAGTCCAGCATCCAGCTGCAAAATCAATGATAGAGATCAGCCGCACTCAGGATGAAGAAGTTGGAGATGGGACCACATCTGTCATTATCCTTGGTAAGGAGACTGGCTCAGACACTTTGCATAAAGGCTGAAGTTCACACTTTTTTCCAAGCAGAGCCCATGATGAGACATATCTTAGTTATTTACTAACTTTGAGATGAGAGGAGTTTTTTTACTGTGCAAGAGCATGCTAGGTTCATGAGACCCTAACATGATCAGCTGCACACTTTGGGAAGTTGTTCTTTCCCCATGATAACCACTGTTAAGTGTAAAGAAAGATGTAGGTGATGTGAGAGCTCTCTGCATGGATAGAAGATGTATTTTTTCTAGTATATGCTCTCCTTTCTTGACTATTGATTATCCTACTAACTTACTTGGGGATTTCAGTTTATTTTTAATTTTTTTTTAGCTGGAGAGATGCTCTCTGTTGCTGAACACTTTCTTGAACAGCAGATGCACCCAACTGTGATCATCTGGGCTTATCGTAAGGCTCTTGATGACATGATCAGTATTCTAAAGAAGATTGGGTAAGTATGGGCTGGTGGAAGTTAGAGAGGAGGGATGTGGACTTTCTGTACTGCTTCAAGCTGCTCCTTCAGGCAGTTGTGTTAGTCAAATACGACTTTGCAAAATTGGGGGGGGAGTCAAAAGGGTTAGATTGTTGTTGCTTGGAATTAACCCTCAATTTGCTATTTGGTTTTTCCTTTATCTCAGCACTCCAGTGGATGTGAACAATAAAGAGATGATGCTTAAAATAATTAAGAGTGCAATAAACACCAAGGCAATAAACCGCTGGTCTGACTTGGCCTGTAGCATCGCTCTTGAAGCTGTTAAGACTGTGGAGTTTGAAGAAAATGGTAGAAAGGAAATCGATATTAAAAAATATGCAAAAGTAGAAAAGGTGAGTTTGTCCTGAGCTGTTTCTTATTCTTGTACCCCTTTCTTGTTCCGAACTAGTTTATTGCAGAGTGCATTGGCAAGAATTTTGTGTTACTTCTCTGCAGTCCACAGACATAATCCTGGAAGATATCTCAGTCAGTGGTGTCAGCCATGCTCATTTACAATGCCAACAGGGGCTGCTATTTCAACTCTTTTAGAGTACCTGTCAAAAAGATAATTTCAATTGGATTTGGAAGATGGAAAATGAAACAGTGCCAGACAATAGGATGTTAAAAGTTTCTTAAATTCTTTCATGGCTTCCTACTTAAAATCTAAGTCAGTGTGTGCTTAAAATTAAACTTGTATAGTGGTCTGGATGCACCGTGGTTATTTGGGAAGTGTTTTCCCTTTTCTGCATGTTAGACAGCTTCAGGAGATACTTTCAGATACACAGATTTTTGTAGACTAAATTGACTCACCTCATTTTGTCCCTTCCTTGTGTCAGATTCCAGGTGGTTTTTGTGAAGACTCGTGTGTTTTGCGTGGAATCATGGTGAATAAAGATGTAACCCATCCCAGAATGCGTCGCCTTATTAAGAATCCACGCATTGTCCTTCTGGATTGTTCACTGGAGTACAAGAAAGGAGAGAGCCAGGTAAAGTGAGTCCTGTTGGAGACATCTGCAAGTCTTGATTTAGAGTGAGTAAAATGAAAAAATGCAGATGTCTTGTTAAAAGTGCAAGTGGTGAAAAGCTTTCTGTGTTCTACCTTTCAGAGGCCTGTTAAATGTAGGGCTTAATTCTGCTGTGGGGTCCAGAAAAATAGGAGTGAGGCTGCAGCATTTTGACTCACTGAAGCAGCTACACTGATTTGTGTATCTAAGTGCTGGTCAAGAGCAAAAGAAATATTTCTGAGCTTGAACTAAGGTTAATGCTCAACTGACACAATGTCACAGTTTGTTTGATCAGTGGTTTTCATCCCTGGTTCCTTCCCTGGTTGTACTGGAGGAGTTGAGCTGCCTGAAGCTGGGGGAAGTGTGTCTAATATGGTGAAGGTTGGAATGAACTCTCTAAGCTGTTTGCACCTCTTTTGTACAGACTGACATTGAAATTACTCGGGAGGAAGACTTTGCCCGTATCCTGCAGATGGAGGAAGAGTACATTCAGCAGATGTGTGAGGATCTGATAAGAGTCAAGCCAGATCTGGTCATCACGGAAAAAGGAGTTTCTGGTAATAGCACACGTCATCCTTTGTGTTGAATTCATCTCAGTAAGGTTAATGGTGTTAAATGCACTGCTCAGGAACCTGACAAAAAAAACCAACCAAAATTGAAAAAAGCCACAACAACAAACTAATGCAACTGCTCCCAAACCTGGTGCTGAACTTGGTTTGGGTTTTATTTTAGCTTTCTAGTGAATAGGTGTACACTGCAGGCATTGAAGTTCATCCTTGATGTTGCTTTGTGAAAGTAGACCCTTACAATAATATTTTGCTTTTCCAGCATTTGGGAAAGATACCAAAACAAATGAAGTTGAGTCTTAACCCCTGGAGAGTTATGCTACCATTTTGCCTTGAAGCCTAGTTTAAAAAGCTACATTTTAGGTGCTTTTTTCCTGTAATCCCTTTTGCTTCAAAGACTGGAATTAAAATAGCTGGATTGATAAGTGATAAACAGATGAAATTCAACATGATACTGCTGAGTCATTACTGAAATTGCACAAACCTGGTTTCAGACCTGGCCCAGCACTACCTGATGAGAGCCAACATCACCGCCATCCGCAGGGTGCGGAAGACTGACAACAACCGCATTGCCAGGTAGGTGTTGGCTCCTGTCTGGAGCCCATTCCTGCTGTGCATGACCTGGAATTGTTCTGATCTCACTGTTTCTCAGTTCTGATTTGTGAGTGTCTGATGTCATGCTTTGCTGTGCTAGGGCCTGTGGAGCTCGCATTGTCAGTCGCACGGATGAGCTCCGGGAGGAGGATGTGGGAACCGGTGCTAGGCTCTTCGAAGTGAAAAAAATAGGAGATGAGTATTTTGCTTTCATCACTGATTGCAAAGATCCTAAGGCTTGCACCATCATCCTGCGGGGAGCCAGCAAGGAAATCCTTGCGGTAAGTGAGTGCATGGGCTGCTTCACCTCCTGTGCCAGCCATGTTTATGGTGAGTCATGGCCAGCAGATTGAGGGCTGGCCTTTCAGCTAGTGTGGTGCTCCAGTTAATAATGAGAAGGGCAGTAGAGCTGAGGAAGGGTCTGGAGCACAAGGAGCAGCTAGCGGGGCTCAGCGAAGACGTTATTGCTCCCAATTTAGTACTATCTGACAGAAGGGTCTAGCTCACTGGGAGTCAGGCCCTTCACCCTAGTAACAAGTGACAGGGCAAAAGGAAGTGGCCTCAAGTTGCACCAGGGGAGGCTTAGATTGGATATTAGGGGAAATTTCTTCATGGGAAGTGTGGTCAGGCAATGGCACACGGTACCCAGGGCAGTAGTGGAGTCACCATCCCTGGAGGGATTTGTCAGATGTATGGGTGTGGCACTTTGTGGCTTGGGTTAGTGATGGCCTTGGCAGTGCTGGGGGAATTTTTGGACTTGATGATGTTAGAGGGCTTTCCAGCCTCAACAGTTTTGTGATTCTGTATCTGTTGCAGGAGGTGGAGCGCAACCTGCAGGATGCCATGCAGGTGTGCCGCAATGTCCTCATGGACCCACAGCTGGTGCCGGGCGGGGGAGCCACGGAAATGGCAGTTTCCCATGCACTGACAGAGAGGTCCAAGGGCATGACAGGCGTGGAGCAGTGGCCCTACCGTGCAGTGGCCCAGGCTCTGGAGGTCATTCCCCGGACGCTGATCCAGAACTGTGGCGCTAGTACAATCCGTGTTCTGACTTCACTCAGGGTAAGGCGTGTGGCAGGGGCTCCAGGACAGAGTCAGCCCTTTCTTTCCTTGTTCACCCAGCTCCTTGGATCAGTCACTGTTCAGAACAGTCCCCTTGTTGTGCTATCAGTAACATGTTCTTGTATAAACTCAAATTGAGAATGTTCTAATGAATATTCCTGAGCCTGTGGTCAGTTTGAGACTGGAGTGGAATCTGCCATCTCACCCCACTGGTGGTGACTTCTCTTTCTGCTTCCAGGCCAAGCACACTCAGGAAGGGAGCCAGACATGGGGGGTGAATGGGGAGACTGGAGCCCTGGTTGACATGAAGGAGCTGGGGATCTGGGAGCCCTTGGCTGTCAAACTTCAGACCTACAAAACAGCCGTGGAGGTAAGGAGAGGTGGGGAAACTTCAGAGCCTCTGTGGGTATCATTTGGGAGAGGAGGACATCCTTCCCTGTATGCTGGGGTGTTTGGGTGGGCATCACACAGCCAGGGCCTGCAGGTGTCTGAGGTGGGCTAGTGAGGGATGTGGGGGCCCAGACTCAGGCTTTCCCAGGGTTTTTGATCCTGCGGCTAAATTTCATCATGTTTCATCCCACCTTTTCCTGCAAATGGTGCGAAGTATTTTCACTGCTTCCAATGCCAGACAGAGTTGTGCCTGAGCAATCCTGTGCCAGCAACATGCTGGAATCATCAGTGGTCATGGGGAGCTTTATCCCTTTGGCTGGCTTGAGCTGCCAGGTCTCAGCTGCCCTTCTCCTTACAGACCCTGCCATTGCACTGCTGGTGTTGGATCAGACAACCTGGAGGGTTGTGCGGGGATGTTTGGGTTTCTCTCAGGGGTTTTGGGGGCTCAGGGGCAGTCAGGGGTCCCCAGGGTGTTCAAGGGCCCTGTGGCCCCCACAGTCACCGCTCCCCCTTTTTGGTTCCATTTCAACCAATGATGGTTGTGTGGTGTGAAAGCTGAGCAGGTTGAGTTTTGTCTTTTGTGATGAGCTCCAGATGAACCCTGGGTGTGGGGTTTCTCTGCAGACTGCAGTTCTCCTCCTCCGCATTGATGACATCGTTTCGGGGCACAAAAAGAAGGGTGACAACCAAAGCAAGCAGTCTGCAGCACCAGAGGCAGCCCAGGAGTGAGAGGTTGAATCTTGGCGGGGGAGAACCAGCTGCCTTGACCTTGACATGGGGAAGAGATCATTGCAGTCACCTGGTCTCAAGGCTGAGCCTGGAAAAGTTTGTTTAAAGTCTGGGAGGGATGGAAAATACCCTGGACATGGGGAAAAGGCAGTGGCTGTTGGTGTCCGTGCACTGGCGGATGGGTTCCAAACTGAAAGTTCTCTTTGCCTCAAAATAAATACATTGTTTCAGGCTGTTTCTGTGTTGAATCTCCCAGAGTAGGGGGATGTGATGGAAAAGCTCTGCCCAATGACAGGGCAAGGTGTGAGGGTGGCCTGGAGGGGCCAGGACCCTGCCCGGCTGCTGCCATCAGCTTCTCTCTGCCCCCACAGTCCCTCCAAAGGTTGGGATTTCCTGTGGGCAGCGGTGGGTTCAGAGGGTGAAACTTCCCTCTTGAGAGGCGTCCCTGAGCCCCTCTGGGCCCCTGGGCTCCGTGAGTGGGCAGGAGCAGCCGGGGCTGCGTGCGCTGCTGTGCGGCTGCAGCAGGGCAGGGCTGGGGGAAGGAAGGGGCTTCTGGCCCCGCACTGGGACGGGCTGGGCAGGCGGGTCCGTGCCGAGCCCGCGGGGTTCAGCGAGGCCAAAGGCAGGTGCTGCACCTGCACCGAAACACCGCCAGACTGGGGGGATGGATGGAGAGCAGCCCTGAGAAGGATTTGGGGGGATGGGTTGACACGAAGCTCAGCATGCCGTGGCTGAGCTAACGTGCACTGGGGACACAGAAAGCCGACACTGTCCTGGGCACATCCCCAACAGCTTGGGCAGCATGTGAAGGGGGGATTGTGCCCCTCAGCAGAGCACTGCTGAGACCCTGCCCTGCAGAGCTGCCTCTAGCTCTGGGGCAAGTCCAGAGAAGGAGATACTGGGGAGAAATTCCTCCCTGTGAAGGTGGTGAGGAATTGGCAAGTGGCCCAGAGAAGCTGTGGCTGGCCCATTCCTGGCAGTGTCCAAGGCCTGCTGGGAGAAGCCTTAGAGCAACCTGGTCTAGTGGATGGGGGTTGGACCTAGATAGTCTTTAAGGTCCCTTTTGCACAAAAGCAGTCTGTTAGCCTGTTAATCCATTATCACTTTACTCTGGTTCTACAAGAGCCCATGGAAGCAGAAATCTGTTGTGAGCCTGGCTGAAGAGATTAACAGCTCGCTGCACTCTGCAGGCAACTTGGCTTTGAGAGCACAGCTGTACAAACAAGGTGTCTTGGGTTGATTTTATGATGATGCTTTATCTCCTTATCATCAGCTTTATGCCCAGTAAACGAATGCTGTTGCTTTAAGATGGACACAGGGGATGGGGTGGGGAGCCTTGAGCTCCGGGGAGGGCTCTGTTCAAGCTCACTCTCTGAGTGTTCCAGACAGGGTGGACAGAGACACTACATTGTTCCTATTGTTGAATTGGGGTATTTTTTTTGCTGCTAGCAAAAAGTTTTTTTCCATTTTGGAGAAGCTGAACTGAGACAGGACGTTAAAATCCACCAACTTGAGCTGCTGAAAGAAGACCCACACCAGAAATTGAAAAGGTTCCCAACTGCTCTGAACTCCTTTCCCCTCCCATCCCCGTAGAAAATGAAGCACAGTCACTACCTCTGCCTATCAGCAATGTAGCAAGGTGGGGTGCAAGTTTCAAATATTTTTTTCCTTTCTTTTTTTCCCTGTGCCTTGCAGGCACCTTTTTTTTTTTTTTTTTTTTTTTTTGTGTTAATAAACAGGCTTTTTTCATTTTCATACCCTGCGATCCGTTTTTCTCATAAGCAGAAGAAAGAGGACTTCTTGATGCCCTCTCTTTCGAGAAAAAGACTAATTTTAGAGATTCTTTCTCAAAGAATTTGTCTTTAACACAACACAAGGTGGTACAAAGAAGGCTTCTGTCATGGACACCTTTTATTATTACAAAATTGTCAATACCGCGACATAGCTCAACCGTGTGCAGAACAACAAAAAACCCAGCAAGAGCACACTCCTCTGCTCAACAAAACACATCAAGGCTACCCAGAGAACACAGTAACAGGGACCTCCCTTAGTGCCCCATTTGGGCAAAGCAGCAGCTCTGACATCCTCGATCAAATCAGGTCTGGGGTGTGACCAGAGCAAGCTCCCTCCCACAGGGCAGCAGCACCAGCAGGGGACCCTGAGATATGACACCCTGCAGAAACCTGCAGCAGGCAAATGAGAGCTGGAGGCAGCACAGGGGACAGAGCCCCACAGACAGGACCCCTGGGCACTGACACACTGCTCCTACCTATGGATTGCTGCAGCGGAGAGAGGGGCTCCCCCTCCTAAGGGGCTGGACAAGGCAGTTTGGGACTTTAGCTTGTTCTTTTTTCTCTTTGTTTGTTTCTCCATTAGAACACAGAGGACACCTCATGGCTGCTGCTGCAGCCACCGAATCCTTTGCCCAGAGGGCTGAAAGCGCAGCACAGGCAGCACCTCTCAGGGGACGGTGCCATCCTGACCCAGCCTGTTCCTGGTGGTTCAGGGCTGTCCTTTGCTGAGCTCTGCAGTGCTGGTGGCATTTGACTCTGCTCAGTTCTTTTTGGACTTGGGGGTGTCGTACTTCCTCTTGCTCGAGTACCAGAGCAGCAGGGGGATCCCGATGGACGGCAGGGTCATCACGCCAAATGCTGCCCAGTCCAGCTAAAGGGAGAAATTGTTAGAGAAAAGTCAAAACAATCCAGGCCAGAGGAGGCTCAGAGCAATAAGGTCAGAGGAGAGTGAGGGGACACCTCACA
>WBND01002481.1:0-12765 GCA_013398595.1 Tychaedon coryphoeus | reverse complement strand
GGTTGCTCAGGGCTTTGGGCACCCCAGGCCCAGCGGCTCTGGCTGCACTGGGAGACCCTGGCAGAGGTTCTGGGCCAGCTGATCAAGGACCCCCTGCCCTGACACTGTTCCCATGTGTCTGTGTCCCCGCTCCCAATGTCCCCTTGTCCAGGATCCCCCTCTCCCTGTTGTCCTGCTCCCCTTGCCCCCAATACCCCACTCCTTCTCTCGTCCTGCTCCCATCCCAGTCCAGATCCCGTTCTTGTGTCGTTCCCTCTCCCATATCCTCTGCCTAAATGCCATTCCCCTATTCCTAGTCTTGTATTCCCTGTCTTGTTCCCGTTCTTGCATTCCTGGTCTCATTTCCCTACCTCTATTTATATTTCAATATTCCCAGTCCTGTTCCCATATTCCCTTTCCCAATCCTTTTCCTGTATTCTCATTTCTGATCCCAGTTGCATCTTTTCAATCCCCATCCCATATTCTCTCTCCAGTTGCTATTTCCATATTCCCTGTCCTGTTTCCATGTTCCTATCCTTAGTCCCTGTCTCCATTCCCGGTCCCTATCCCCATTTCCAGTCCCTTTCCCCATTCCCAGTCCCTGCTGAGACAGAGAAGAATTAATAATCAAGCATCAAGAAATGCTTTAACTAAAGAGGGGTTGGCAAAACCGTATGGAATGCCTAAACATATCCTGTGGTTACAAGAGCAGGAGGAGAGCAAGGCTACAAGATGAGATGAGCTAGAATGCCCAAACAGGATGCAAGGACAAAGGCACCACAGGATAAGGGAGATTCTTCAGAGTCTTAAGCCAGGAAAACTGGTTTTAAAGATGGCCACAGGACTAAAAAGGAGCATGCACAAGGAGACAAGGTGAAAAGTTCAACTGAGACGAAGACTGTTTACTTCATCCCAAAGACTCCCAGACAACCACCAGAGCAAGCAACAATGAACAGTGCACAGTCGCAAAGAAGCGTGGAGCTAATTTTGTTACGATGTGGGGACAGGCAGGGGTAGGAAATGAACATGCATTAGGTGTATTGTGTAGTCCTAGTTTGTAGGAAATAAAAAGAGAGGCAGAGGTCTCTGAGGGGGTGCATGTTTTTGGAGGAGCTATCCCCTATGCACCTCAGTGCTGAATAAATACACATAACTGCTCTTATAACTCATTTGGTGGGTTATAGAGTTTTCCTGCACTTCGTGTTGGAGAGCCAGCCAGGATGAACTCTGGCTGCAGGAGCGGCCGAGGAGAGGATTCCCTGGCACACCCCAGGAATTTCCCTT
The DNA here is from genome assembly GCA_013398595.1 of Tychaedon coryphoeus. Classification (NCBI taxonomy): domain Eukaryota; kingdom Metazoa; phylum Chordata; class Aves; order Passeriformes; family Muscicapidae; genus Tychaedon; species Tychaedon coryphoeus. The sequence continues at coordinate 11,502 of WBND01002481.1, read as the reverse complement.
GAGGGACTGCAAACCTCAGCTGCGGGGACAGACAATGACCTGCTGGCACTGCAGATAAAACAGTCTGTATTAAATATCAAGAACAGGGCTGCTGGTAAGTCCTACAGAGACGTCTTACACACAGCACAGTCCTGGTGGGCTTGCAAGCAGCCAGCCAGGGGGCTGGAGACAGAGGGAGAGGGGTCGATCCGTGGCTGATAGCGCAGCCGACAGAGGGGTCTCACTGAGCTGACAGAGCAGCCCACTAGCGACTCTGAGGGTGGGTCAAGCGAACTCGTCTTTGCTGCTATTTTGTGTGACTGCTAAGTCCAGACACATTGAGTTGTTGAGTGTGTCAGTGAGTGAATGAGTGGGTGAGACGCACCTCTGGTACTGAGCGAGTGTGGAGCTCTATCCGTGTTTTCAACCTCGGGCGAATGAGGCAGCCAGAGAAAAGCGAAGTGACCGGGGTCAGTGTGGGGCAAGTGCAAGCGTGAACGGAGGAGTGTTGTGCTTGAACACGGAGTGGTTAGTGTTTGTTTCAATTGTGGATAGACAAATTGAAGGAGTCTCTCATCAGCAGTGGTTTGGACTTGATCCTTGGGAATTTATTGATCCAATCAATCATTGGATAGAAAGAGGGAACGAATGGGTCTCTCTAGGGGGGAACATATAAAACTTCTGCAGGGAGGTTGGTAGCCTTGGACTGGGAACAGCCCACAGTAGAGACTCTTGAGTATTCCAGGGGGGGTGAATGGGTTAGCTTGTCTTTGTGGAAGTTCAGAGCTGTCAGAGGATCAAGAGGTTGGTATCTGGAATGGGTTTTATTACAGTGAAAGATTGTGAAAGACACTGGTATTGTTGCTCTAATAACCAGCAGAACGGATGCCTCAAGTTTAAACCGAAAAATTGTCCTAATCAAGTCAATGTTGAACCTAAAATTCTGGAGTTTGTGTGTGGAAAATCACATTGGGTGCCCACAAATTTGGATTGTGTGTGGGAAGAATACTGGGAAGAAACAGTGAAATTGTGTGAGGAAAAGTTTGGATGGAAACAGGATAGGATAAGAAGAAGGAGATAATGGGAACTGGACAAAGTAAAGAGATTCCTAAAGCCAATCTGCTAGCCTGTAGTATTGCACATTGGAAAGATGTTGCTGGACATGGGGGCACAGAAAACAAGAGAGACCTTATTAGATTCTGCAAGGACTGGTGGACTTTATAGAAGTTGGACGATGGAGCGAAGTGGCCACCTAGTGCAATTTTGGATTATGACACGCTATTACAGCTCAGGCTATTTCTTAGGCGGGAAGAGAAGTGGACTGAGGTATCATATACCGGTATGTTTTTCTCCCTTCAAAATCACTCCAAATGGCAGAGGGATTGTGGGATCAGAGCTCTGTCTGACACTCTGGTATTGGCCCCAGAGAAGGAGAATAAGAGAGGAAAGCTCAAGCGGTGTTGTTCAGTGTGTAGTGTAGGGCAAAGATGCACAAAATCAGATAAGGTTTACTGGACTGTGGCCCAGGAGCAAGATCTGGCAGACAATTTGCTCAAGCCTCCCAACAAAAGGCAGGAAAGGGATGAGGATGAGGATACAGATTCAGAGGATGCAGATCCCCCCCTCCAATCACGCACCAGACTAGACAACAGACACACATATTACAGGCATCTCTGCAAGAGACAGTGAGACCAGAGGGAGGAATGGTATTGGTTAAAGTTCCCGTCTCCACGACTGAGGCATGGGAAATGGTTGCTAAAAATTTCCACAGCGATCCAGTTAACACTGCTGAACGTCTGTGATAACACAATGCGGATTGGAGAAATTTGCAATTACTATTGGATGCACTGACCAAGACAGAAAAACAATGAATTATAAAAACAGCAGGGGATCTGGCCGAAGATTATTATAAAACCCAACAATTGGATGTGAAAGATTATTTCCCACTCCAAAATCCATGGTGGGATCCAAACAGATCAGCAGAATTGAGAAAGTTGGAAAGCTATCAGGAATGGATCGCAAAGGGGATGGAAAGAGCCATTCCCAAAACTATACATTGGTCAGCTTTATATGCAATCAAGCAGGGGCCCTCTGAGTCACCATCCGAATTCCTCGATTCATTAAGGGATGCAGTGTGCCACCACACATCACTGGACACTGGGTTTGAAGCAGGGATACAGCAGCTAGTTAATTTATTCCTGGGGCAATCTACAGGTGATGTAAGACATAAACTTCAAAAGCTTTGGGGGCCAGATGGGAGGAACTTAGAGACTCTATTGGACAAGGCGTGGAGAGTCTTCAGTAACTGGGTTGAATGATAGAAATAAGGGATGAGGAAGTTCGTAGCTGTCATAAGTGAGTGGGACAGAGGAAGACGCGGACGGGGACCACCTAGACAAGGCCTGTCCCAGCTGGGCAGAGACAAGTGTGTGATCTGTAAGAAATATGGTCACAAGAAAAATCAATGCCCAGAACGAAGACGAGGCGGCCTTCAGTGAAAGGGAGACCCAGAAAAGGGAAAAGTGATCACACATGTGAAAGAAGACTGAGGAGGACATGTAGATCTCACCCCAGGAGATCCACTGGTTATAAAATTCAAGTTGGGGGGGAAAAGGGAAAGAAGTGGAATTTCTGCTTGGCACGAGGGCAACATACTCGGCTCTGAATAAGACTTTGGCAGCTGTGGGGAAGGATTATGTTACAGTAATAGGAGCAACTGGCTAACCTGAAAAAGCATATTTTTGCAAACCATTGAAGTATAGACTTGGAAAGCAATGGGGCACTCATACATTTCTACATCTGCCCAGTTCCCCGAGACACTTTTTGGGGAGAGACCTGTTAGAACAATTACAAGTAATCATTAAATTTAAAAATGGGGAGGTTATTCTGGAGCTAAATGATGAACAGTACATACAGACGTTAAGTTTAATGTTAACTGTTGCCTCTGACGGAGGCAAGGCAAGCCGGTTCGGAAAAGACACGACGGCAGAAGGTACAGGCTGTTCGGGCTAATCACGCACTGACACCAATGTGGTGGATGGCGAAAAGCGTTTATTTCTCGTTCGTGCTTCCTTATATAGCCGCAGTATGCTTACGTAACTGTACAACGCTATTGGTTAGCGTAACTGGAGAGGATGGGGCTCTATCTTCCCGTACACCTTGAGATCTTCCCATCGGGCTTCCCTGTCTAACCACATTTCCCCCCTCTCCATGAACAGAAAACTTTTTAACTGTGTTGAAACTTGTGTTAACAATAAACTGCGAAACTGGTTAGTAATAAAAGCATTAACTTGTGGCTATAGCGTGTTAGTTTACTTACTATAACATTTTAAGTAAAACTGTTATGCTAAATTAAGCTAGCTGTCTGTGCTCTAAGTACATAATGTCAATTTGGCTTAAACGCGCTTTAACAAATTGGGCTAACTTGTTAAGAAAACAGGGACCGAACACAAGCAAAAGCACAACAACAATAACTGGTCCGGCTAGGGTAGATATAAGGGTGACAATCCAAGGAGATTGGTTAAAAAGCGAATTAAACCAACTTTGCTGGGAGTATTGTGTGTTGCGTTGTTCCAGTCTGTGCTGAAGCTCGGCCATAGCTTGTCTAATTGGTCCGGAGTGGTTAACATAAAAACAGCACTTTTCATTGAGGGCTGCACACAGGCCTCCTTGATGCATAAGTAAAAGGTCCAGTCCGCGTCTGTTTTGCAGTGCCACTTCAGCAGGGGAGTTGAGGGACAGTTCTAGGTCAGAAATGGACTTTTGGATCCTGCGTAAGTCTTTGTCAACTGTCATTTGCAGGTGTGTTAGGCCTTGATTTTGAGTCACCAGCACTGAAACACCTGTCGCTGTACCTGTCGCTCCTAGGCTTAAGAGTACTGCAAGGCTGATGGTGGTAATAAGCTCTCGTTTGGCGTGGAATGCTTTTTTCAAAGTGGCGGAGCACTTCATCATCGGAATAATACAAGATCCTAGGCATAACAACAACTTGGACACAAAAATCTTTAGCAAGTTCATTAGAGTAATTGTTTTCCCATTCTTGCTTAAACACTATCATTCCCGCGCGATCGAATATCATTTGGCATGTTTGCTTGATATCAAAAGGAAGCATCATTGCCAAACACACCGTCAATCAGGGTAGAGACCATGGCAGAGTTTATACTTTTTTCAGCAATTGCTTTAACAATTGCTTGAATATCTTTGGGGTTGACTGGGGAATAAGTCTTTTGACCATTCACTTCTCTGACTGGGGATGCCAGCACTGTAGGTGAGGCCCACTCAGCACACACTATTTGGATCTTTTTCCAGTCTGTAAGTGGTATAGGTTCAAGCGGCGTAGGCTCTTGAAAGCATGGGGCTGTAGTTCTCTTAGGTTTACCAGAGCTTATTTGCATGTTCTTAAATTCATTATCTGAGTCAGAATCTGAACTGGATACATGCCTGAACATGTGCCACCTTGCATCCCACCCGCGCTGCCAGTGACCCCGACCCTCCTCTGAGTCAGAGCCGGAAGTCGAATGGTAGTGGGCTTCCGGACTACGGTGCCTTTTGGTTGAGCTCCGCCCTCTCCCTTTCCCATGGGTGGGTTTTTCCCCCCCCTTTCTCCGCCTCCCTTCTGGGGAGTTCCTTTCCCTATAAGGGAATGTTCTGGGGCACGCTCCCTGGTTGGACCATGAGCTCTCCTCCCCTTTGCCACTCGCGTTCTCCCCCCGCTCGCCCTTGGATTCCCGACCGCACATATCTGTGGCGGGAAACAGCTCCTCGCCCCGCCCCTCTCCCTCTTCGCCGGCGCCATTGTGTGGCGCATATGGTGGGGGTCTCTCCCGAACCTTCTCAGGGCCCGCACTGTCAAACGCGCTCTCAGACACATCACCACCAACGCCCCCCGATTGCGCTAGCGCTCTACGGCCAAATCAGGAGCAGGACTGGGGGACCGGGACAACAGCTCAGGGCGATCCCCGTCTGTAGACGGTGGGCTAGAACCAGCAGGGCAATCACCAAACACAGTCTGAGTGGCTGCTCCAACCCCCACTTTCGGAGTAGCCTTTAAACAATTCTGAGCCGCTTTCCAAATCTCCTGTTCATGCAGTGCTTTTCGCAATGCTCGTGTAACCCTCCCCCAGCTTTTAAGACACTTGCTGGATTTAGAACATATAACGTCCTCAGCAAGCACTTTCGTACATCTGTCCCAACATTCTGGGTGAAGAATGTCTACGGGACGATCAATGGCATCTAATTTAAGTAATCTCGAAACCGCGCATTCGAATTGATTTACAATCAATTCCCCACTGCTTATGCAGTTGTGAAACTACCCTGCCGAGTGCTTCCATCCCAGCGGTACGCGAGCGTCCTCCCCGCCGAAGTCAGTCCCGCCGCTCCGGCCGTCTTTTCACGTCTGGCGAGTCCCCCGATGTCCCGGCCGCGCTCTACCGTGTGTCAGGAGCGCGGCCCCGGGTTTCGGCACCACTAATTTGCATCTGAGGGAGGCAAGGCGACCTGGTTCAGAAAAGACACGACGGCAGAACGTACAGGCTGTTCGGGCTAATCACGCGCTGACACCAATGTGGTGGATGGCGAAAAGTGTTTATTTTCCTTTTGCGCTTCCTTGTATAACCGCGGTATGCTTACGTAACTGTACAACGCTATTGGTTAGCGTAACTGGAGAGGATGGGGCTCTATCTTCCCGTACACCGCGAAATCTTCTGATCAGGCTTCCCTGTCTAACCACAGTTAACAGACATTCAAATGGAGGGAGAAATTAGTGAAGAAATAATGAATCAATTGTTTCCTGGAGGGTGGGCTTCTAATGTAGCAGGGAAAGCAAAAAATGCACTTGCTATAGTAATTAAACTTAAGGAAGGAAAGCAACCAGATAGAATTAAACAGTATCCCTTGAAAAAAGAAGATTGGAAAGGAATTAGTCTGATAGTTGAAAATTTTTTGCAATTAGGATTGTTAAAGGAGTGCCCATCTGAGTTCAACACTCCCATCTTATCGGTCCGAAAACCCGGTGGGTCATATCGGGTAGTACAGGATCTAAGAGCTGTTAACAAAATAACTGAAGATCACTGTCCCATGGTAGCAAATCCATACACTTTGCTAATGTGCCTAACACCAGAGCTAACTTGTTTAATGTTTTAGATTTGAAAGATGCCTTCTTTTGCCTCCTTCTCCATGAGGACAGCCAGAAAATTTTTGCATTTGAATGGGAAAACCCTAAAAGTGGGCGCAGATCCCAGCTCACATGGGCGCTGTTGCCTCAGGGATTTAAGAACTCTCCTGCTCTGTTTGGGGAACAGCTTGCCAAAGATCTGGAGCCCTGGGAGGCTCCCCCAGAAGAAGGAAAGCTATTGCAGTATGTGGATGATCTCCTTATAGCCACCTGGACAAAAGAGGCATGTGTAGCCTGGACAGCAAGCCTCCTAAACTTTCAAGGAATTTGGGGATTCAGTGTTACAATGTAAAGATATGGCTGAAGGTATATATTCTGTCACCATCTGCTGAAACCAGGTGGGGCAGTGATCCCTATCTCTGTGGGAGATATCCTCTGCTAATGGGCCGGCTGTTAAACCAGGTGGGGCAGTGTTCTTTATCTTTCCCATGACCCATCCATCCTCCAGGAACATATCTCCTGTTAATGGGCCATTGACTCCCACTGCATAACTGATAAAATTACATCATCCCATTGTGAGATGCTCCAGCCAGGGGGAGGATAAAAACTAGATAAAAACTGAGATTTAGAACACCAAAGCAGCCCTTACCCACTGGTTTCCAGGGTACAAGAGCAACCAGAGCTTTCTACAGGATCACAACTTCAAGGAGACCACTTCATCCGGACTGCTGCCACCACCCTAACTAGCTGGTTGTCAGGTTGTATTCTGACTCTGTCAGTGGTTTTTCTTTTGTACTACTGCATGTATTTTATTTTTCTCTTTTTTTCCTATTAAATTGTATTTCTGACTTGGAGTCTCTCACTGATTTTGCTTTCAAAACCATTACACAGGGTATTCCAGAAAAATGCCTGGGTAGTGAAGCAAAAGGTAATCTATCTGGGTTATGAAGTCGGTGTGGGACAACGGGCTCTCAGGCAAGATCGCAAGGAGGCAATATGCCAAACCCCGAAACCTCAGACAGTAAAGGATCTGGGAACATTCTTAGGAATGACAGGGTGGTAAAGGCCGTGGATACACAGCTATGGGTTGCTTGTAAAACCGCTGTATGCGCTCATTACAAATGGGAACAGTGACCTCCAGTGGACAAAAGAGGCCATGTGGGCCTTTCACCAGCTGAAGAATGTTCTAATGTCAGCTCTGGCTCTTGGACTACCAGATGTGAGTAAACCATTCTTTCGGTTTTCCCGTGAGAAGCAGGAAATTGCCTTGGGAGCCACCGAGGCTCTCCCTTCCCCCTGTTCTGAGAAGAGAGGCCCCCAGCAGACCATGTGGCGTGAAGAGGTGCAGCTGAGCTTTGGAGTTTTCGTCCAGCCTTTTCCACATGGCCCAGAGTTTTTCCAGCAGGCCTGGCCCAGCTTCTTCACATTCTAGATGAAATTTTAATTATTTTAATGCCTGGATAAGATTCTAGATCTCCTGCACTCCCCTGAATGAGAGGAATAAAGCAAGGAGTCTACTGAAGTCAGCAAAATGAAGATTAAGTTTCCAGATGGGAAGAGATTGAAGAGATGCCACTGATAAGTAGCTGAAAACCTTTTTTTTTTGTAGGCTATGAGGGGACTGTGACTACCCTGAAATTCCTTTAAACTGTGAAAAATACTTGGGGAGGTTAAAGTGCTTGAGAAAAGGATCTTTTGCCTCGAGGGAATGGGGCTCTCTGTTTTGGAGCTGGAGATATGGACAGAGACATTTAATAGAAAAAGAGATGAAGAGGATTTTGTCTTTCAGCTGACTGCCTTTAAAAGTAATACCCCAAGTGTGCAGCATTACCCATAACACAGCTCTGGAGGGACTGTGGGGATGAGAGGAAGTTCACGATTTGCAGTTTTTCTCTGGGTGGATGCAAATTGTGAAAGTGAAGACACCCCTTAAGCCTAAACCAAAAAAAAAGAACTTTTCTCTCTAAAGTGAACTAAAATGATTATTTAAGTAAATAACTGACTGAAGTGTTCGCTGTATGTTGCTGTTAAGAAATGTGGAAGATGAGGGAGGGGAGAGGAAGGAATAATCTGGAAATCTTATCCTGAATTTCTTTTTTTTTTTTTGTGTTATTAATAAATTTCTTCTTATACCCTTTTAAGTTTTAAGCCTGCCCTGTTTTTGCTCCTAAATCCTATCTCTAAAAGAAATTAAATATATTAAAATTGGCAAACCCAAGTCAAACCTTGACGCGCAGAAATCTGGTTCACTGATGGAAGCAGCTACGTCATCAGTGGAAAGAGACATGCTGGGTATGTAGTTAGCACTAGCAAGGAGGTAATAGAATCTGGACCCTTGCCAATAGATACCTCTGCACAAAAAGCTGAGACAATCGCTTTAACCCGTGCCCTACATGTTGCAAAGGGAAAGAAAATAAATATTTATACAGACTCAAGATGTGCATTTGGAGTTGTACACGCACATGGAGCCATCTGGAAAGAAAGGGGACTGTTGAACTCACAAAGGAAAAACATCAAACATGCACAGGAAATATTGCGGCTACTGGAAGCAGTTCAGCTACCTGAGCAGGAAGCAATTACACATATTAAGGCACACCAGAAGGTGAGCTCAGAACTGGCGGAAGAAAACGAGCTGGCAGACAGAGAGGCAAAAGAAGCAGCAAAAGGTGAGATGATGATTGAGGGAGCTTTAATTCCAGATGGACAGGTCTCCCTTGAAGGTAAGCCAGAATATACCAGAAATGACAGAAGACTTGTTATGGATTGAGGAATGTATAACCAAGAGGGACAGGCTGTTACTGCAGAAGGGATGATGGTCATCCCTTCTGATCTGTTATGGTCGTTAGTAAGGGAAGACCACCAGAAAACACACTGGAGAATAGATACCCTGTATAACTATCTAATTGAAAAGATTGCTGCTAGAAATTTATACTCTGCTGTCATTCAGGTAACCCAGCAGTGTGACATTTGCCTCCAGACCAAACCCAGGAATACCCCCAAATCAAAACTTGGTCAAATTGGAAAAGGCCATGGGACTTGCCAGTGGCAAGTCAACTTTTCAGAACTCCCAAGAAAAGGGAGGTATCTGTTGCAGTTGTTTCTGGTTAATGGTATGTTCTGCCCAAATTAATGATTTGGTCCAGATTATACCCTCCCACTCATTTTGTCAACCTTCTCTAAACTCCCTGTCAATCCTACTTTGTGCCAAGCCCCTGCTTGGAATTCCCCTTCAGAAATCTCCTGGAGTTCGATGTTTCATTAGTCCATGTGACTCAATTTCCCCCCTTGACTCCCTAATTGGACAATGCTTTTGTGAACCCTGCCTTTTACCCCTCCCCAGAATTTCTCCGATTTGCTAATAATTTTTACCTTCCCCATGAACCTCCCCCACATTTCAGCTGTTACACATTCATGTTTTTGTCTTTTGCCCCCATATTCCCCAGAGTAATAAATCCTCTTTTATCCTATGCAAAAGACCTTCCCCTCCTCCTTGCCTCCTCAGGGCGCAAAGTGACAGCCAAAATGGCTGTAGAGGAATTGCTGTAGCCACACCTCAGGTCATCTGCTCCCGGGGTGTGACCGCCCCTCAGCGTGGGGCTGCACTGGCAAAGTGAGTGCAGCTCTGGCCGGTGCAGCAGCTGGCGCCCAACGTGGGGCCTCAGTGAGCGAACCCCACAGACAAACTCTGGATTATAATCCAAAAAAATTCTGGCCCTCCGCTGCCTCCGAGGGCAGCTGACCGGAAAGCTTTGTCCAGCAGCTTCTTCAGGGAGAGGAAATGATAAACCTCTGGCACCTGAGGAACACTTCCCTGAAGGAGGATTTTCACAGCAGGCCCTGTCCAGTGGACCGAAAGAAGGGTGAGTATTCCCCGAGTTAGGCTGAGGGTGCTCCAAGTCGAGGGAAGGGTCCATTGCCCCCTGGGGTGGAGGGGGCCACAAACCTACAAGCCACGATAGTTTGCTGCGGGAAGCTCCCTGTCCCTGAAACTGGCCCTGGGCTCTTATCTTTAGTTTGTTAAATGTTTCTTTTTTCTGCAGCAGAGGGAGGATTTTAAGAACCTAAATTAAGGTCAAGGAATATGGGTGCTAAACTGTCAGCACAGCAGAGGGGGATTCATTTCCTCATTTTGGGTACTCTAGAGGGGTGGGAATAGTAAGTTTTCGAAGCGGTTGTTAAAACAGTTTGTTCAATGGCTTTTCCTCTGCTTTTCAAGGGTATCCCCTGAGGAAACACCAACTTATCCCATCTTGGGATGCAGTTGGGAGCGAATTAACAGACATGACAAATAAAGGGGATGCCTTGATTGCTGAATTCTTCTCATTATTTGTGCTAATTTGGTCAGTGTTAGTTTGTCACAGTACAAGCTGGCTTGTTACATGGCAATTGATGTAGCCATACATGGGAAAAGCAGCCTGGTGGGACAGACAGTCCTCCAGGAAACAGGGATAGGACAAGAATCAGAACCAGACAGGAATTTGACCCAGTGGATTTCTGCCTGGCCTGCAGAGGCTATTGGTCAGAGAGATGGGCAGCCTGAACTTTGATCCAATCACAAGTGCTTGCCGAGGAACATTAAGAAGGGTATTTAAATGCAGTTGGATACAATAAAGGGCTTTTTACCGCATGGAACACAGAGTGCTTGTGTCTCTGTCTCGTCCTGGCAGCGTCCACATTACAATTGGTGACCCCAACGTGATTTCGACATTTCGCCGTACCTGCAAAAGCAAGGGGAGACGAAATCCGTCCAGAAAAAGAGACAGGGGGAAATTCTAGCCCATGAGCTAGGGGAGAAACATCCAGAAAAAGAGGTGGGAAACAGCTGGCCGAGAGCCAAGATTGTCCAACAGACGGGAAGAAAACTGTCATCCAGAAAAGAGACATTTTTGACCTTTTCCTAAACCCCTCTTTTCCCAGCTGTTAATCCTCCAGTTCAAGCCCAAAGGAAATTCCCAAGTTTTCCCTGAATTCTCCCTTGCCACTCAAAATGACCCCCACAAGACACGAGATGGTGGAAACCCCATGGCTCGGCCCCTCCTTTGTGTTTCTTGTTCCCAGAATCCCTTTTACCCTGTTCCCTCAACCCCTTCTTTTCCCCTGCCCAAACCCCTCCTCCTCATCCCTTGTCCCCAGACTCCACTCTTTCCCAGGGTACCTCCTGTCTAGGTTTGGAGGACAGGTGTTTGCTAAGAAAAGCAGGAGCCTTTGTTTGAAATGGAGAATGTAAACCCTCCTCCTCTAAATTATTATAATTTTGAAATTAAGGGGCTCTCAGGCAAAGATATGGGAAATAGGAATAATAGTTCTTACCAGGAAAATTAAAATAGAAACACAGTATTACAAAGAACAATTTCAAAACATTGACAAAGTCAGAATCCAAGCTGACACCCGTCAGTCAGTCAGGGTGTTGG
>WBND01002466.1:0-11078 GCA_013398595.1 Tychaedon coryphoeus | reverse complement strand
GGCGAGGGGCTGTGACCAGAGTAAGCTCCCCTTTCTCCAAGGAAGAGTCTTCATGAGGGGCCTCAGTCAAAGGATAGGCAAACCTCTGGCTTGGAAGCCTGTGCATAGGGTGGGGCCCATGCAGAGGTTGGCCTGACTGAGGTAACCTGGAGGGTGGTTCCCCTAGGAGGGAGAGACGTCTCCTAGTTGAAGGGGGAACTAGGACCCTTAGGTGGTGGGTGAGGACCCCAGTGGATGAAAAACTGTCAACCGGTGATAAGCCAAAGGGCGGGACCACTGGTTGACAGATTGCTCCTCTTCGGGTGGGGGGTGAGGTAGGTGTCCCACCTGAGGGGGAAATAGGACTCAGGCCAGTGATTTAGTGTGCGGTAAACCGGGGGCTGGCTGGGGAAATACCTTGCAGCGCGGTGACAGGCCAGAAAAAGTACGGGGTCACCGTCTGGGAGAGGCCCACCCACTCACTAGGAATGGGTGCATCGGAGGGCTAGAACCTGCTGCATAGGGACAACTGTTTTATTTGTTACCGACTTATCAGTTCAGTTGGTATTATTTCTTATGTCAGCCAAATTTCACTTTTTGGTGTGTTTGTGTTGTCTTTAAAATTTTCTCAGTGGTTTTATTTGTTCTGAAGTTTGGAGGTTTATTAGGGTGAGGTTTTGGAGTGAGGTGATAGCCAAAAGTCCCCAAACCACCCATTAAGTTGAGGACAGTGCTATTGTAGAAGCACAGTTGTTCGTTTGAGGTGCTGTGAAGTTGTGGAGTTGAGTAAAAATTAGTTGTGGTATTGATATTTAAATGTGTCTGGTGTGTCCATTGTTAGTTAAAGGGCACCATTTTGTGTTGTGAAGGTAGAAAGAGAGAGACGCCATTTTGAGTTGTTTTGAAGACTGTTAAAGTGCACCATTTTGTGTGGTGCGGGTAGAAAGAGAGAGTCGCCATTTTGAGTTATTGTGAAGTTGTTTACAGTGCACCACCTGGTGTTGAGAGTGGGAGTTAAAGACGTGCCATTGTGAGTGAGGGTCTCCAAACGTAAGGCTGGGAACAACATCCGGTATATCCCGGAAGTAGCAAAACGGAGCAGCCATATTGTTTTTAAATAAGTTCCCACAGGTTGTAAAAGTTAAATTGTTTCAATTATAGTTCCCATGGTTCAACTTTTTCCCATCATAGAAAAACACTTAAGTTCGTTAGTACATATCCCATCTTCCCCTGCTTAGTTCTCCTCACCTTCGTTGTGACGTTTCATTTGTCAAGCTTGTAGTTCCTCTTTCTGGTTTACCCTTGTTACATTCATAGTTAAACCCTTGCAGAGAACCAAAGCTATGGGTCAGTGCATTAGCAAAAGAACAAATAAGGGAAAGAGAGGGAAGACCTTAATGAAAAACACTCCCCCTAATAGTCCCTTAGGTGGAATGTTAGAAAATTGGGAAAAGAGTGAAAAAATGAAGAAATTGGATAAAATTAAAATGATAAATTATTGTACGGAAATTTGGCCAGAAGAAATTATACAAGAAGGACCTGTATATTGGCTTTGGTACGGGTCTCAAGAAAAATGGATAGGTGTAGCTCTCAATAAATACGTAAATTTGAAAGAAGCAAAAAGCAAAGAAGAGCTACAATATGCAGCCTGTTGGCTAAATGAAGAAATCTGGAATAAAGACGTTAAAATATGCAAAATGACAAAAGAAAAAGAAAAAGAAACAAATGTGGAATCCAGAAAGAAATGGGACCCCTTGGAATGCCTTCCACCTCCTCCCTCTCCTGTTCCCCCAGCAGTCCAACTTTACCCTCCTGTGCCCCAACACCAGGATCCCCCAGCTCCATCCCTCCCTCAGCCTCTTCCTCCTCCCCCATACCTCAAACTCTTCCGTCTTATCCCTTAGTTCCTTCTTTATCCCAAATCCCACTGCCTCAATTACCCCTTGTACCCCAGGTCATCCTTGAGGATAGACCTGCGAAAGAAGATACCCAAGCAGAGCCTGGCAACGTAGGGTGCCAAGTATGCGAATGTATGGTAACTGAGAACAGAGAGAAAAGAGCAGAGAATGTAAAAGGTCATAATTATAATACCAGGTATCAGGCAAGGAGAAGCTCACAAGAAGAAAGTATAAGAAATCTATTCCCTTTGAGGGAAGTGCCTATGGGGGGTGCCCAAGGAGGCATTAGTTTTGTGAATGCTCCCTTAACAGCATCTGAAGTACAAAATTTCACAAAAGAAATCAAAAGTCTAGTGGAAGATCCAGTAGGAATAGCCAACCAAGTGGATCAATTTTTGGGCCCAAGTATATATACATGGGAAGAGTTAAATTCAATATTAGGAATCCTGTTTGCACCAGAGGAGGTCCAGCTGATACGAATAGCTGGAATAAAAATATGGGAAAGGGAAAACTGGCAGGGTCCCCCAGGGGAAGAAAAGATGCCCCTAAATCCACCAAATTGGAACTCAAATGATGAGGTTGGATGAAGGAATATGAGGGATTATAGAGCACTATTGATAAAAGGTATTAAGGAAGCAGTGCCCCGAACTAACAACGCAAAATTGGCTTTTGATGGGCAGCAAAAAAAAGATGAGACCCCGAGTGCCCGTTTGGCCAGACTCAAAAGAAATTTCCAACTGTATTCGAGTGTGGATCCTGAAAGTCCAGAGGGACAGGTGTTAGTCAAATTCCAATTTGTCACAAGATCATGGACTGATATAAGGAGAAAGCTGGAGAAAATGGAGGGTTGGCAAGAAAAAGAGTTAAATGAATTGTTAAAGGAAGCACAAAAAGTGTACTTGAGGAGGGAAGAGGAGAAAATAAAGTCAAAGGCTAGAATTATGGTTGCCATAGCTCGGGAAAGTAGGGATGTGGAAAGAAGTGAACAGAAAAGAGAAATTGAAGAAAAAGAAAGGAGGTTACAGAGGATCCCTAGGGAGCCTTTTGATGGAGAATGTTTTTATTGTAAAGAAAAAGGACATTATAAGAGAGACTGTCTGAAGTGGAAGCAAGATCTGAGAATTTATAAAGAGACTCAAATTAGTGAAATTGATGATTAGGGGTGTCAGGGGCTCTACACCCTGGGAACGAAGTTAGACAGAGATAAAGTAGAGCCTTTGATAAATTTGGAGGTTGGACCCCAGGGGAAAACATTTGAATTTTTAACTGACACTGGAGCAGACTGATCAAGTGTACTTACATTCCCAAAAGGTTGTCAATCAGGTAAAAGTACTTGTAAAGTAAAGGGAGTTAGCGGGGAGCCCTTCGATGTCCCAGTGATAGAAAAAAGTTATTGTAAGAGCAAGCTTCAGGGAAGCAAGTGTTGACTTACTACATATACCGTGGGCAGGTCGCAATTTATTAGGTTGGGACTTACAGGTGCAATTTGCCATAGGGGTAGCACCGAAGGAGAAAGATGGTTGCAAGAGTGTTAGTACTGAAAACCAAGGACGAAGAGAAAATAAACGACAAGGTGTGGGCAGAAGGGGGAGGGAGGAGTCTGTTAGAGCTACCTCCAATAGAGATAAAAATGAAACCAGGTATTCCCCCAATTAGAATAAGGCAATACCCTGTTTCAGCCTAGGGTAAACAAGGTTTAAAACCAGTAATAGAAGATCTGATAAAAGATGGGATTCTAGAGCCATGCATGTCCCCTCATAACACCCCTATCCTACCGGTAAAGAAATCAAATGGCACCTATAGGTTGTACAAGATCTAAGGGAAGTCAATAAACAAACCATCACTCGTTATCCAGTAGTGGCCAACCCTTATAGTTTGTTAAGCAAAGTACCATTGGGACATGCATGGCTCAGTGTCATTGATTTAAAGGATGCCTTTTGGTCATGCCCATTAGCAGAAGGAAGTAGGAATGGGTTCACCTTTGAGTGAGAAAATGAAAGCATAGGGAGAAAGCACCAACTCAGATGGACTTGCCTGCCACAAGGTTTTACCGAATCCCCCAACTTGTTTGGACAGGCTCTAGAGGAATTATTGAAACAATTCCAGCCCAATGAAGGAGTTCAAATTTTGCAATATGTGGATGATTTTTTAGTGTCTGGAGAAAGAAAGGAACAGGTACAAGAAACAACAATAAGACTACTAAATTTCCTAGGAGAAAAGGGGTTAAAAGTATCAAAAAGGAAGTTACAATTTGTTGAACCCAAAGTGAAATATCTGAGCCATATAATTGGAAAAGGATACAAAAAGTTAGATGCAAATCAAATTCAGGGAATATTATCATTACCAGCGCCAAAGACAAAAACAGATGTGAGGAAGTTGCTGGGATTAATTGGATATTGTAAATTGTGGATAAATGAACATACCAAATTAGTTAAATTCTTGTATGACAAATTAATCGGATGTAAGCCTATAGAATGGAACGCAAGTGATGAAGAGAAACTAAATGAGTTGAAAGAAAAATTAGCGACCGCCCCAGTATTGAGCCTGCCTAATTTGAATTGACTGTTTGAACTTTTCATAAATGTAGAAGACAGGATAGCGTATGGAGTGATTGTCCAGAAATGGTGCGAGGTACGTAAGCCTGTAGTTTACATATCAAGACTAATGGACCCAGTGGTTTGAGGGTGGCCGACCTGTCTCCAAGCAATAGCTGCAACAGTAGTCCTCATGCAAGAAGGATACAAACGGATACAAACTGAAGCTAGGAAACAAAATTAAACTATATACCCCCCATGATCTAAAAAGCATATTGAGTAAAAGGGGCTGCCAGTGGATTTCAGATAGTAGACTTTTGAAATATGAGTTAATATTAAACAACAGTGAAAATTTAGAATTGGCCATTGCGAAGACCCAAAATCCAGCACAGTTTCTATATGGGGAACCAAAAGAGGAATTAGAACACCAACGCATTGAGGCCATAGACCTGCAGACCAAAGTTAGGGAAGATCTGCTCGAACATCCATTAACGGAAGGGGAAGTGCTTTTCATAGATGGTTCATCAAGAGTAGTGAATGGAAAGCGAACATCAGGATATGCCATAATAGATGGACATACAATGACTGTTATAGAAAAAGGAAAGCTCCCCGTTAATTGGTCAGCACAATGCTGTGAAATTTATGCGATGTTAAAAGGACTAGAGAAACTTAGTCAGAAAAGTGGTACCATTTATACAGACTCAAAATATACTTATGGGGTGGTACATACTTTTGGAAAAATCTGGGCCGAAAGAGGATTCGTCAATTCAAAAGGGAAAACATTAATTCACTAAGGACTTATAAAAGCAGGGTTAGAAGCATTAAAAGGACCAATTGAAATTTCAGTCATACACATAAGAGCACATCAAAGGGGGGATACACTAGAGATAAAAGGAAACAACTTAGCAGATTGAATAGCGAAAGGAGCGGCCTTAGAAGACTCAGAAAAGGTAGTGCAATTAAATAAAATAGAAGAAGGGAGAGACAGAAGCGATAAAAATGAGGAAATTCCTGTATTTACTGAAAAAGAGCAAGAAGAGTTACAAAAACAAGGTGCAACCCGAAATGAAAAAGGGGAATAGAAAATGCCTGATGGAAGACAAGTACTAAACAAGGCATTAACTAGAAAAATACTAAAGGGTCTGCATGCCTCAACTCATTGGGGAGCCCAGGCGTTGTATGATCATTTTATGAGAAACTATGTATGTATTGAAGTATATGAAATTGCTAAAATTATAACACAAGACTGCATGATTTGTCAGAAAATAAATAAGAAAATAATGCAACGACCGCCTCAAGGGGGACAAGAATTGGCAATGAGACCCTTCCAGAATACACAAATAGACTTTACTGAGTTACCCCAAGTACAAAGATTCAAATATCTATTAGTAATAGTAGATCATTTAACGCATTGGGTTGAGGCATATCCAACTACTAAAGCAACAACGGAAGTAGTCAGTAAAATTCTGTTAGAACAAATTATACCAAGATATGGAATAATAAGTACTATAGACTCAGAGGACCACATTTCACCGTAAAAGTTTTACATCAGATAGCAAGTGCTTTAAATACTGTGTGGAAGCTCCATACCCCCTGGAGACCACAAAGCTCTGGAAGAGTGGAACGAATGAACAAAACATTAAAAATGGCTCCTACAAAATTAATAGAAGAAACAAAAATGAATTGGCTTAAGTGTCTTCCTCTAGCTCTAATGAGAGTAAGGACAAAACCAAGGGCAGATATGGGAGTTTCCCTGTATGAAATGATGTTTGGTTTACCCTTTTTAACCACCTCGTGTAACATCGGAACCTACGAAGAAGGAGAGCAAAGTGTGAAGAAGTATATACAAACGATAACAAGCACCTTGGACGAGTTAAGACAGAAAAGTTATCTCCCTCAAACTACACCTATTTATTTTAAAATCCATCAGTTTCAACCTGGAGACTGGGTATTAATTAAATCTTGGAGAGAACAACCATTAGTCCCCAAATGGGAAGGCCCATTTCAAGTCTTGTTAGCAATGGAAACTGCGGTCAGAACCCAGGAACGAGGATGGACCCATGTGGCCAGGGTAAAAGGTCCAGTTTCTCCGCCCCTAGAGTCATCTTTTGCTCCGGCCGAGTGGACAACCAACAAAGTGACTGATACGAAAGTAATACTTGAGAGAAAAGCTCTGAAAACATCTTCAGACAAAATATGAATATCAAATAAAATATGCTGATATTTTATTTATTAAAAAGGTTTTTACTGTTTTAACTCCAAAAAGTTTTATGGTGTTAGAGAAAGGTATAACTTAGTAAGTGTTTACTGAAGGTTTTAAAAGTATTTATCAAGAGTTTTAAGATGTTAAAGAAAGTTTTAACCTTAGAAAGTTTTAAATTGCAAATGTTTTTAGCTCAAAAGTAATGTATGTATTCACTAAATCTCTGGTATCTCTTATTACAGGCCCAAAGAAAGAAGACAGAGCATTCCCCTATGCCTTTAGTGATTCGACCCCAAAATAAGAGAGAAAGGAACAAGTGGGTACAAAGGGAGAAAAGAGACTCCTGACGCTGGATAATAGTTGGTAAGGTGGTCACCAGAGAGGAAAGAGGGGGGCAAGGCCAGACCAGAACGTATTCCCACTAGTAAATCACGGATCCTCTACTGGGTTGTAGAGGGGAGACATGATCGGGAAAGCGACCGGTACCAGACCCCCATTGGTTCTAGTCCTCCTGCTAATGAACATCAGTGGAGGAACAACTGGTCCATGTGATAAATGCTATTATCCTCTGTATGCAGGAGATACTCCGACAGCTGTCCTCAGAATCCACACTAACCCAAACCCTGTGTGTATCAGCTTGTCCTTATTAACAACTTGTGCTGAGGTCGGAAAAACTTCTTGGCCTGCAGAAAATATAGGAAATTTTAAAGAGAAATTGCTGGGAGAATGCCCTATGAAAGAAAAATGGATCTGTTCAGAAAGTAAACCAAAAGAGCAGAAAATGAATAGTGGGGCTTATGAACCAGATTTGATTAAAGAGAGAGAAATAACTGGTGTAATCAAAAGAGGTCCTGAGATCCAAATGGTGGGTGGGAAGAATTTTTTTTTAGACCTAGCACAGAAAATAAGTCATGAGTTCAATGTATCCAACTGTTGGATTTGTGGGGACACCCGGATGGCCGAAGTTTGGCCATGGGAAGGGATCCCCTTAAGTCCACAAAATGTACTCAGATTGTTAAGCAAAGAAAAGCCCGGACCAGGTGGCAGACCAGAAGAGGAAGAATGGAGCTTAAGATCAAAACTGGTCGGGAAAGAGTGCATCTGGAGGAGAGGTCCAGAGTATACTCTACACCTAGGTGAGATCAATTGTAAAAGGTATTATGTGCTAAATAACACCCACCAGTGGTGGATCCCTGAGCCCCGGAGTTTATATTGGTCCAAATGACAGAAATCAGGCTGTGCCTATATTGACAGAGAAAAGCTATATGAATGTATCACCCGAAACCCAAACCCTTTTCTAGATGTGCCCCAAATATCAACATTCTGGACACAAGCCAGTCTAAAATTAGAAAATCAACCCCAGTATTGGAGGGGCCCAAAAGGTCTTTATTGGTTTTGTGGACCGGCAGCTTATGTAACCCTCCCAAAAGGCTGGGCAGGAAGTTGTACTTTAGGAATCATCCAGCCATCCTTTTTCCTTCTCCCCCGGGCTGAAGGGCAACATCTAGGAGTGCCTCTCTATGATGAATTAATGAGAAAAAAGAGAGAGATACAAATAGGAGTCACCCAAACCTGGGGAGAGGAAGAGTGGCCATCTGAAAGAATCATAGCCACCTATGGCCCGGCCACCTGGGCTCAGGATGGATCATGGGGATACTGAACACCTATATATATGTTGAACAGAATAATTCATTTACAAGCCTTACTGGAAGTTATCTCTAACCAATCTACCTACACCATGGACCTCCTTAATGCACAAGCCAGACAAATGAGAACCATGATATACCAAAATTGACTGGCCTTAGATTATTTATTAGCAGCAGAGGGAGGTGTCTGTGGAAAATTCAATTCTTCAGAATGTTGTGTTGAGATTGATGACCACAGCGAAGTAATCTCAAATATAACAACTAATATCCGAAAGCTAGCCCATGTTCCTGTTCAAAAGTGGGCCCCCTTGGCTAAGAACAAATTGGTGGGACTGGTGGGATAATTTTGTAAAAGGAGGGCGGTGGAACAAAGTGCTTGTGATCGCGGGAGGTGCCCTTAATCAGTGTTATTCTTCTTCCCTGCATGATACCTTGCCTTATCTGAGTCATCACCAAAACAGTGCTAAACTTCCTTGAATTAAGCCTAAAAACTGGACTAAGTGGTAAAAAGACTGAAAACATCCTACTAATGCAAGGAAATCCAAGCCCGGAAGCTGCTACCGAGACCTATGAAAGATACCAGAGATTCAGAAAAATTGACAAAATCGATGAAGAGACTATTTAAAGACTAAATAAAACTGATTAAGTTGATGCGGGCTTAAGCCCGATCAAAGTTTTAGAGGGGTGAATTCTTAAGAATAAGTTCAAGTTCGGGGGCGGGATTGGGGTTTGTGGCTTGAACTTTCTAGAAGAATGATGTCACCAGATGAGCGCACCAGCCTGCACAGTGATTGGACCGTCCTCCAACCTATCAGAACCCCCGGTGAAGAGGGAACCAATCCCTAACGAGATTGAAGGATGACATCACCAGCTCAGAAGGGGAGTATGAAAAGGACAGCTCGGGGCTCAGAGGTGCCTTCTAACAGTGCTCATTCCTGACGGAACCCCAGTGCTGTACTGCTTTTTTTGATTGTTTTTCTTGCTTGCCGTGTGGGGGCCTGACTAATCTGGGGTCTCTGTCCTCTGTTGTTGTTTTCAATAAACGAGTTTGTCTTCCGAAGAAGACTCCAGCCTTGTATATAACAGCCTGTGCCAAGGGGGGCCAAGGTGCCCCAGGCCCCAGCTCTGGGGGAAACAGAGAACGTCCTGGCTGTATCCAGCGAGCTGCCAGCTCAGCAGTGGAGCACAGCACGGGCTCACGCTCCCCGATGAGACATGCAAGTTGGAATAGGAACACAAGTTCTGACTGCACTTTGATGGATCCCAAGGATTCCCAGACCACAGGTTGGGCCCAAGCTGTGCATGATGGGTGCAGCATTGACACTGTTCACTGTGCCATGGCCCATCTGCACAGCCACATCTCTCCCCCCTCAGAAGTCCTACTGAACAGCTCAGGGACTCCTGTACCTGTCATTTCACATCTCCACGCCCATGCCTGATGTCCCTGTCACAGCTGTGTTGCCACCTTGTTGCTGTGCACATGCTGCCACCACCCAAACAAAACCCTCTCCCCCTGAAGGCACAGGCCCTGTTCTGTGTCCCGGACTGAAGGTGGGTCCCTCCTGCCAGGGCAGGCCTTGGCCCAGCCCTTCTGTTCCAATAAAGAGATGGAGCTGTCACCCCAGTGTCCCTGTGGTACCACCAGCAAAGCCCAGACGGCACCAGCACTGGCTGAGCTCCATGTCCAGGAGCAGCCATGGATGCCCACGGTGCGGGCAGGCAGGAGCCAGGCAGGGGCTGCTGTGAGCAGCGGCGAGGCCTCGAGAGGCTGGGGGAGCCCATGCTGAGCCTCCCTGGGCTCAGGGCAGGACCTGGGCAAAGTGGAGAGCTGGACAATCAACCACTCTGTGAAGTTCAACAAGGGAAAGTGCCAGATTGTGCACCTGGAGTGGGGCAGCAATGGATGTACGGGCAGGCTGGGAATGAGATGCTGGAGAGCAGCACTGTGCAAAGGGATCTGGGAATCATGGTGGATGCAAAGTTGGATATAGTCAGCAGTGCCCTGGCAGCCAGGGGACACATCCCTGTCCTGAGGGGCACCAGGCCCAGCATGGCCACTCAGGCCAGGGAGGGATTGTCACACTCTGCTCTGCTCTGGGGTGGCCTCACCTCAAATATTGTGTCACGTTTTTGTCACTGCAGTGTCAGAAAGCATGTTCAAAGGAGGGCAGTGAAGATGGTAAAGGGCCTAAGGGGAAGCTGTGTGAAGAGCAGCAGAGGACTCTTTGTTTCTTCTGCCTGAAGGAGCCTGATGGGAGACCTCACCAGCGTCTGTAACTTCCTCATGATGGGGAGAGGAGAGGCAGGAACTGATCTCTTTCTCTTGTCCCCACTGATAGGGAATGGCCTGAAGTTGTGTCAGGGGAGATTTAGGTCGCGTATTAGAAAAAGGTTTTTATCCAGATAACAGCTGGACACTGAAGCGGGCATCCCAAGGCAGCACCAAGTTTGAGAGAATTCCAGATGCATTTGGACAATACTCTGAAGCACATGGTGTGACTCCTGAGGATGCTCCGGTGCAGGGCCAGGAGCTGGACTTCATGATCACTGTGGGTGCATTCGTACTCAGCATATTCTCTGATTCAGTGATTCTGTTTGTTACAGTGGAATATCTGGGCATGAATCTCTTCAAAAGAGATATCCTGGAAAAGAGGGGAGCCATCAAGAGCATCTCCAGCAACATCACCAGGCAATACAAAGGTTTTGCTAAGCAAAGGCCCTTTAATGAAGCAAAATATTTATAATAACGGCAGTCCAATGTACAAATGGGGGTACACTCTGGGGGTACAGCTAAGGCCGTGATGTCACAAGGCATGGG
>WBND01002465.1:0-13432 GCA_013398595.1 Tychaedon coryphoeus | reverse complement strand
TATCATATTTGGCACTTTGACTACGGGCAACAGGAGTGGCTCTCCTTCTGGTGGAACTTATTGTTTGAACCTTGCCTTCCTTCAAATCCCGCACCCGTTGTGCCAGAGCAGCTGTAGGCTTCCCATCCCATCTCCTCATGTACTCTCCACAATCCTTCAAAAAAACCCACAACTCAGCCCGGGGAGTGTACCTCCTCTCCCCATTGGGGGAACGTCTACGTTGGGTCCCAGAATTTCTAATCTGTACAGCTGAAATGTGGAGGAGGTCCTCCTTAATCTCCTCCCTAAGTCTCCGATGGTTCTCCTCTATTTCATTTTCTGAATTCTGCAGGCGTGTTTCCACAGCTGCTATTCTGGCATGGGTTGGGCCATGTACAGCATCGGTGTATGCCCGAAGCTTCTTTGCCATATCGAGTACCGTCTCATACACCTCGTCTCTCTTCATTATTGCTAGAGCAGACGCATATTCAAGTGGTCCAAGCACGAGCTTCCTCCACATGACAGGCGTGCATGGTACTAGGTCTTTGTTCTTAGTTGTTATATCATCTGAAAAGATAATCTCTGCCACTGCCATTTCTCTCAAGCGTTGGATCCCTTGCTCTATGGTCTTCCATCGTGTCTGCTGCATATACAGATCATCCGCACATAGGTATCTTTGTGCCACACTATCGAGGACCCGTGCCCAGAGGCTGTGAGGGTTAGCCCCCCTCATCATTCCTTGATCGATGACATGATCATGCGACAGAGATCCCAAATGTCTTGCTTCAGTTCCATCCAGAATGGTAGCCTCACCTGCCGCATCCCAAAGCCGGACCAACCAACTAATTATGGACTCATCAGGTCTTCGAGTGTAGTCCTCCCTTAGACCACGGAGATCCTTCAGGGAAAAGGACTCAGTATTGGTCTCTAATCTTGCGCCGGTCGCTTTAGATCCAGGTTTAATTTCAGGAGGTGAGGTGTTGAGGGCCCTTCTCCTGCATCATCATCATCATCCTCCACTGGCCGATCAGTCTTCTTGGTGCACTTCCCACTTCTTGTTCTAGTAGCAACAGCCATAGGTTGAGGCTTACCATCCGGTTTAGCTGCTGGGTTTAGGCCTAGAGGGTTGGCAGCAACCTGAGTAACTGGAATAGTAACTAATTTATTTCCCTGGTCCTTTTCCTCTGTCTTCTGCTCTATAGTGTCTAGCAGAGTGCGATATGCATGTCCCAGGGCCCAGATCACTGTAATAATTCTTTTCTCCTTAGAATCATCCTGACACTTCTCTTTCAAGTACCTTGCAACCTCAACTGGGTCCTGAATCTGTTCAGATGGGAAGTCCCAGATTATGGAGTCAGAAAATTCCTTTAAAATCTGTCCCATGTTCTCCCATTTGCCACTCCATTCAGGATTCCTCCTGCTTGGCTTGACTCCTAAATCAGGAGTTTCCCCAGCCCCTCTAGAAATCTCGGCCTTTATTCTATATAAACTGCAGAACGTGTAGCAGACACTTACTAAATTAAATGCCAGAAAGATAGTTTCCCTAATATTCAGGGAGATCTGAATGTTTTCTAATAATGATGTAAATAATTCAGAGGAGAGGAAGGGAAATAAAGGCAAGAAAGCTTCTTTGCCTACTTCTCCTCTAATAAATTGAATACACAGTACAAACCATGAATTATACATTATAAACCTCCTGCAAACCATTACCACCAAGCCTAGCCCAAAAAATATTTTAGTAAATATCCCTTTAATACAAAAACTACGTATTAGAGACAACATTGGGGCAATCTCCGGATAAGAGAACAAACCCAAGGACCACAGGGGAATTAACACTTCGCAGAAACCTAAAGACCAAACATACAGGCAAACTCCCACTCCAAAAGACATTATGGATTCGAAAGACATACCAATACCAAAAATTGAAAACAAAATATTATTAGAATAAAGTTTTTTCCACTTGTTTCTGGGTTCCCCGTACGGGCCACCAAATTGTTTGTCCAAGTTTAGGACAAAATTGGGGAAAAGACCTCCAAAGGAGCCCCCCCCCCCAGAGAATAAACCCCCAACGGGCTCGGAAAGAATTCTCCTCAGGGGGAAAAGTGGAAAAAAACCTGTTTATTAATAAACAAAAAGAACACTCCCCAACACAAGTAAGACTTCCACGGATGACACAGAAAACTTCACCCGTCTGAGTGGATGTACAGTCTCAAGCTGTCTCCGGCGCCGGGGAGGGCAAAACACGTAATTCTTGTCACGAACAGGCAGAGTCCAGTATTTCTTGATGTTCCAGGTGAAGTCCGGGTATTCCTAGCTAATCTAACTAATAAGGGAAGAAAAAAAAAGCAAAGCAAAGCAAAAGAGAAGCAAAAGCGGCCGCAGCAGCAGCAAAAGCAGCAGCTCGCCCCCAAAAGCTGAGCGAAGGGGGCGGGGGGGGAGGGGGGCAGAAGCGGCTTGCGAAAGTGCCGAGGCAGCTAGCTAGGAGCCGCGCGGCCGCAGCCCGCCGATGAGGGAGGGGGCTTTATCTAGCTAGCTAGACAAAACAGACATTCCAAGCATTAACAGCACACGATTAGGGATACAAAGCATTGTATGTCACCCCAGGACACGAAATTCCTCGCCTCAGTGCCATCCAGTTTTACACCTGTTCCCGTAAAGTCCCAGACCCGGAGTAACCAAGTTGTAAAAGCCTCACGGCCCTGTCGTGCAATGTCTTTTCGCAGATTATGGAGACTATCATATGAGAGGGACTCGGTGACGATCTCAACCTCTGGCTCCCTTGCTGGTTGTGAGGACCCTCCTGGCTGATCCCCAGTATCTCGGTGCCTTGTTTTAATCTTAGATTTTCTAGTTTCCACAGGGGCAACTGCTGCTGGCTGTGGCTGCCCTTGCGATCCAACTGGAACCTGGACAGATGTAACATCTATGGGTTCCACTGCAGCACCATCAGATACTCCCTCTTTAGGGCAGGGGGAGGGTTTCTCACCAGCTGTGGAAAAGTGCTCCTTCAGCACTTGGCCCTGCTCCTTCAACACCTGGCCCATGTCCCGCATTTCCTTCACTAGAACCCCCACCCACTCCGGGTGGTTCATTTCTGCAGTGGGCTGTGGGACAACACCAGGCTCTGGGGCAGCATCCCTAGTCCTTGGGGCAGGGGCAGGCTGTGAGGCAGCATCCCTAGTCCCTGGGGCAGGGGCAGGCTGTGGGGCAGTATCCCTAGTACCTGGGGCAGGTTTCAGGGTTGTTATCCAAGCCAATATTCCCTTGTTTCTGAATGCTAAGTAAAACAGGCCCATCAGCAACACCAGCCACTGAATAATAACACTAGCAATTAAAGCAGATCTGAAATCCTTGAAAACTGGTGGAGTAGCCTCAAACAACTGGGTGATGGGTTGGGAGAAAATTTCCCTTGCATTCATTGCCTCACAGTAAGTACCATTGTTGAAATAACCCCAGAAACATGCAGTTAGAGTACGATAGTTATGGATCCATGTGGTCACTTCCCAGAAAAAATTAAAAAAACATGAATTCCTGACATAATCCACCACAAAAATCATATTGTAGCTACAATAAATTTGGTGAGGGGGCCCATATTCAAAAAAGGGCTTGCAAATGGGAGAGAGATATCTGTGACCACATGGGGCCCAAACCAGATTAAACTAGACAACGTTGCCACTTAAGAGAGCTGCTACTCCTGTCTTAACTCACCTCTTAATGCCCTCTGCTCCATGTTTGGGTCGCCA
Source organism: Tychaedon coryphoeus (assembly GCA_013398595.1). Classification (NCBI taxonomy): domain Eukaryota; kingdom Metazoa; phylum Chordata; class Aves; order Passeriformes; family Muscicapidae; genus Tychaedon; species Tychaedon coryphoeus. The sequence continues at coordinate 9,710 of WBND01002465.1, read as the reverse complement.
ATATCTGTTCTGGTTTAAAGGACAGGTGTCTGCCAATAAAGTAAGAAGCTCCTTTTTTGAAATAGAGAATTTAATTTCACTCCCTCCAAGTATTATAATTGTTTGAAATCAAGGACTCAAGGCAGAGATAAGGGGGTAGAAGTAACAGCTCTTTACTGATATATCTAACCGTACAAACAGAAACAACAGCAGTTATTAAAATTTGCAACAAAACACAACAAATAACCTAGTTTCAGTCTTTTCTTTAGCCGCCGACACACTCGGTCTGTGTCTGTTCCTGGTGATGTAACACGTGGCAGGGCCGGCATAGCTGGAAGAGCAGGCGGGAGCAGAGGCGGGGGGGGGGCGGAAACAGCAGCGGCTGTGCTGTGTCTCAGGTAGGAGCAGGCTGGGAGCAGGCTCCTCGCTCACCGTTTGTGTCCTGGTGATTTGCTGTATCATCAGAGGTTGGAGGCTAAGCAGGTCAGATGCAGGGCAGTTGACCACAGGGCATCTGGCTCTCCCGCGTTCCCACCATGTGCGCTGAAGATGAAGGGTCCTCCTGCACTGAACCCGCTGGAAACACGAGTAGCCCTGCCTGGAAGCCCTCTCCCACCCACCCACCCTGTCCAGGGCCGTCAGAAGACCCTGGGCACAGCCAGCAGGCCCCCTAGCATCACAATGGGAAAAATTCTCCAAACTCAAGCAGTAAAGGAACAAAAACCCAACCCCCAACACCAGCCTACGGCAACATTGTCTAGCTGTTTGGAAAAGTAGGCCACAGCCCTCCGTTGCTTCCCGAGGTGCTCTGCTAGTACCCCCAAAGCCACATTCAGCCTCTCATATGTAAAATATTCAACAGGTTTAGTTAGGTCTGGCAGTCCCAGTGCTGGAGCTGCCATTTGAGAGTGTTTCAGCTGTTTAAAAGCAGTTCTAGTGTTTTCAGTCCGTATGATAATGCCTTTTTTTGGCTGTTTTTAATGCTCCATAGAGGGCTTTTACCAGCAGTTTGTAATTTCCTCTCCACAAATGACACCAACCTACCATTCCCAGAAAAGCTTGCATTTCTCTCACTGTATGAGGCTCTAGGAGTTGACAGAAGGCTTCTTTCTGTTCTTTACTGAGCTGTGTCCACAGAAGATCTCAAGCCCCAAATAAACTACAGCTTCCTTGGCAATCTGTGCTTTGTCTTTAGAAATTCTGTATCTACTCAGTCCCAAAAAGTTTAACAAACTTTGGGTAAATCCTGTGCAGTCATCTCTGGTTCTGGCTGCAATCAGGATGTCATCCACTGTTGTATTGCACTGTTATGTCCTGAAATGGTTCATTCTGTTTTCCCCCCGGGGTTTGTAGCGTTGGTCCCCCCTGCCAACCCAGGGTTGAGGGGAGGGAAGAAAACAGCTGCCTGTAGGCATTTTTACTGCAAAGAAAGGTAGATCGGTTTGCGTAGTGGCTTTTAACATGACAATGGGCTCTCGCCTCTCTACCTAACAAAGGAGCATATATTCCCAAGTTAAAAAAAACCCTAAGTACTGGAAATGTTATTATGTCTAAGAAACAGTTAAAACAGTTTGTTTGCTGGCTGTCTCTCCAGTTCCCTCAGTTTACCCTGTAGAATGTATATTCTATCTCTTCTTGGGACAAAATTGGAGACCTATTAACATCAAAAATGGAAAACTGAGATGAAACAGTATCTCAGTTTCTGCCAATATTCCTGCTAATTTGCAAAGAATTGAATAAGAGAGAAGTGAAGGGACAGCCACAGCAAACCCCTCTGACCTGCCCTATCCCATCTCCTACCCTCTCTGCCCCTGAACTGGAGGGGATGCGCAGGGCATCCCAAGAAATGCAGGGTACCTGGAACAGCCTCAGTTTCCCTGGTCCTGTGCGCCCTCCCCCCAGTACCCTGGAACTGGCAGTTGTGTGCAGGCTGACAGAGAACCTTCCCTGCACCCCGTTACTGCAGTTGTTTCACCCCGAATTCAGCATTCTGTTAGCTTTAGAGACAACCTATAAGATGGCGCTGGCCATGTGACCGAGCCCCATGGGGCTGCCGATAGTGTGTCCAAAATGGCCCTGGCCGCATGACGGAGAGCCAAGATGGCGGTGGGTGGCCACATGTTGGGTCCTCCATCCTACTCTTCTTCTTCCCACAATCCCTTTTACCTACTCGTCCCCACCCCCAACCCTTTCCCATCCCACAACCCCTTCCTCCCCTTGGACGCCCCTCATCCCTCCTCCATGTTCCCACCCTGCACGATGTCATCCTGCAATCCCACCCCCATGTGTTGCAATCCTGGTTCCCATGGTTACCCCTCCCTTCTGAGCGGCTCCACCCCCTCTCAGGTTACTGTTTCCCATGCCCCACCTCCGGGTGGCCATGGGTGAGGGGGCGGGTGGGAAGGAGTCCCCACTCCAGGTTGCCGCGATGGGGGGGAAGTGCCCCTCCTGTCAGTCCCCATGGGGCTGGGGACAGGGAGGGGGCTGACCCTCCTCCCAATTCCTGCAGGGGCGAAAGGGGAGAACCGCTTCCAGGTCCCCATGGGGGGGGGGGAGTAGCCCACCTCCCAGTTCCCACGTGTGTGGGGGTGAGTGGGGGTACCCTGGAGAACAGAATCAGGAAGAGGAAGCCATACCCTCAGCTGCTCCTGTCATTTATTCTGGTAGAAGAAATGGAAATAGAATCTATCAGCCTTTCTCCTACCAAAATAAAAAAAGAAATTTGCAAAACCCAAAGGGAGCTTGGCTGAGACAGTGACATCTTTAAAGGGATGATGCAAGCTACCTTGACATCGCATGAATTAGTCCCAGCAGACCTCTGAGACCTTTTCCGATATCTCTTAACCCCCTCAGAGTTTCATCTGTGGGAAAGCACGTGGAAAAGATCTCTGAAGGGACTCCTAATGGAGCTTCAGCAAAGCTCCCAGGGAGATAAAGATGCTGATGGGAATGATACCACGTATAAACATTTATGCAGCGAGGGGGACGGGGCTAACCCCGAGAACCAAACACAGGTGTTATCCAAATTTGTTTTCGATAAGATCTGTAGAGCTGCAGAAAAAGTTTTTAACCATTTACCAACAGTTGAAGTCAAGGGTAGTTATATTAATATTAAACAGTGTGCCTTAGAGAATTTCTTGCAGTTTGTCGACCAGCTTCATGCACAAGTAGAGGCAAGCAGAAGACCTGGTGGCACAGGCAGTATTGATTAAGGAGATGGCTCAGAGGAGTGCCAAAAAAGCCTGCTGCAGGGTGATCCTAGGACTGCCTATCGATCCTCCACCTACACTAGCACAGATGATGGAAGCATGTGCCAAGAAAGTGGAACTATTCTGTACACGAGAGGAAGTTGGGACTGGCAAACCCAAAGACTGCAGCAGCTGTAACACCAGGAATAAAGAGGCAACCAATGTCACCAGAGCAGCTTCAACAGGTCATCTGCTTCCAGTGCAAGAAACCAGGACACTTCACCAGACACTGTCCTCAAAGCCAGCAACAGAAGAAGAAAAATCAGAAAGAAAGAGTGACCAACAAACAAAAAAGCTAAGACCACAGTGCAGACCTGCCTCTGACATAAATGTGTGCCATGATATAAATACAGTGGGGTCCACAGATAGTAAAACATCCCTCTTAACAATAAAGGGGGAGGAAGGGAAGCAGGGTGCAGGACAGCAGGAAAATAAAAATGAAAATTGTAGTAAAGAAATACAGAACCCTAAAGGAAATGACAAATGTTTGCTTTACAAAGTTTGGCAGCCTCACAGGCATTTCAGGCTCATGACTACCAAAGCCTTTCATTTCAAGTCTGGACAGTCATTTGGAGTGGACCTGCCAGACAACTCACAGGACGTGACAATAAACCACATGGGACTGGACAGTGAGTTATTTGGGACACCGTAAACACACCCATGGAGATTGAGGTGGCTCCCATGACCATCAAGGGAGACATAACTCACCTCATTCTCCTGGCGCGCTGTCCTCGCCACCCTTCTATTTGGCCGAGGGGCAAATCCTTGCCCAGACCATTCCCATTCCAGCGAAGGTCCCAGTAGATGAAAAATCACCTGACATCTACTGGGAAAAAGTGGTTGGTGAGGACAAACCCACTATGGGATGCAACCTAACCCGTGGATCAGACCATTTCCATGTGGAAGAGTTGCTTGACATGGGGGCAGATGTGAGGATCATACCTGAGAGGATGTGGCCGTCACAATGGGAGTTGCAATCTGTGGCTGGAAAAATCCAAGGTGTAGAAGGGGTCAGATTTGCAATGATCTCAAAAAGCATCGTACAAATTGAGGGGTCAGAAGGAAAATTGCTCAGTGTTCATCTGTTTGTCACCGACTACAATTGCCCCCCATGGGGGAGAGACACCATGTCCCAGTGGGGGGTCAAAGTAGTTATCCCAAAGACTCCTCAGGATTTTTAGAGGTGGCTACTGTAGAGCGCCTTGCCCACAAGTTAACGTGGCTGGATAACACTCCAGTTTGGGTAGGTCAGTGGCCACTAAGGAAAAGTTTAAGGCACTCGAGGAGCTCGGGGAGGAGCAATTGGCCAAAGGCCACATAGAAGAGACAACCAGCCCTTGGTATTCCCTGGTCTGTGTAATAAAGAAGTCAGGGAAGGATAAGTGGCAGCTCCTCCATGACCTCCGGGAAATAAACAAAGTAATTGAGGACATGAGGTCACTCCAACCTGGGATGCCTTTCCAATGACGCTCCCCTGAAATTGGCAATTGGCTGTCCTGGACATCAAGGACTGTTTCTTTCAAATTCCCGTACACCCAGAAGATGCTCCACGGTTTGCCTTCTCTGTCCCTACTATCAATCGAGAAGCCCCAATGAAGCGCTACCACTGAAAAGTATTACTGCAGGGCATGAAGTGCAGTCCTTCCATCTGCCAGTGGTATGTGGCCTCATTGCTGTCCCCTGTGTGCAAGCAAAGAAGGGAGGCCGTCATCTGCGGGATACACGTGGTGTCTTTGTATCACATAAACGGCGAGCAGGGACAAGAACTCATTAAACCTGTATAAGCTGAAAGTTACTGTTGCATTTATTTTAACAGTTAGAAACAGAGTCTTGCTGAGGGTTGCCAGCCGCAGCCCAGAGCAAGACAGAGAGTGGGGGTGTGTGAGAGTGGGGGAAAATGCAAGGGCGAAGGTGGCAGTAAAAGGGAGGAGTAAGAGAAAAGACGAGAAAGCAGGAGAGCAGAGAGAGAGAGAGAGCTAGAGAGAGAGGTGGGGGAGAGAGGTAGAGCGAGGGAGCAGGGAGAGAGAGAGAGAGAGAGAGAGCAGGGAGGGCAGTGAGGAGAGAGAGAGAGATAGCAGGGAGAGAGCAAAAGAGCAAGAGAGCAACTTCCTGTTTTACAATGTTTTAAACCTTTTTCTATCATGAATATTCTAATTCCCATCAACCAATAAACTACAAAATACAAATTCTATAACATTTACATGGAGCCTATAGGAACCATGATATTAGCATAGTGTTACATTTCAAATTCTGAAAACTACCTTTTCCGACCTTGGGGGAGATGAGTCAAAACCTCGTGCTAGCACCTAAGGCAGAGGGCATTGTTCAATCACCTGGGAGTAGCCCTAGTGTCGGCTATCCCATTGTCTCATGGTTATTCAGTAACTAAGGTTTGGTATTTTGAAAGTGGCCTTCATTTCCAGCATTTCCATGGTCTCTACATTCTCAGAATCTGAGCATTCATTTTTGTAAGATTTTTCAGACTCAATCTGCCCAACAGTCATCCTCCTCTACATGGATGATGTGCTTGTGTGCGGGCCCGATGACTCTACACTCAAAAACACACCTAGTAGTTAAAGTTTTAACCTCTGCTGGATTCCAAATGCAGGAAGACAAAGTCCAAAAGACACCACCTTGGAAGTACCTGGGCTTGGAGATCACTGCACGGATTGTTGTACTGCAGAAATTGGAAATCAATAGTGATTCCAAAACCCTAGAGGATCTCCACTCCTTGTATGGGTCTTCGAACTGGGTCAGGCCCTGGTTAGGCCTCACCAATGAGGACCTAGATGCCCTTCTCAATTTATTGAAGGAGGAGAGCTGGTTTCTCCCAGGGAACTTACCTCAGAGGCAAAAGCCGTAATCGAAAAAGCACAAAAGGCTTTAGCCGAGAGGCAGGCTCATCGTTATCAGCCTGACTGCTTTTCAAATTCAATGTCCTGGGAAAACTGCCACACTTGCATGTGTCACTGTCTGGGGGTCTCTTTATGACGTGAGACCCCCAGAAGGACATAAAAGGGTGGTTCAGGTTGCAGGGTTTGCTTGAAGCCGCCAAAGAAAGAGGCCGCGGGAGACAGTCATCCAGGTTTCAAGGCCAGTTTATTTCCTGTTATCTACAAAGCACTTGCTTGCGAGCAACAGTTTGACCAGAACCGTGTTCAGGGCAAAAGTCTCGCCCACTAAAGGTTGGGCTTATCTTTTATACTCTAAACTACGTATTCTATGTTTACAATAACCTTCCAATACTACAGAATCTTATTACAGTGTCTAGTTTTGTCCCCATCCAATCCGTTACTCCCAGGATTCCCCCCAAGATGGTGAACATGAAGAAGAAGAAAGAAATAAGATGCCACACCCTAAATTCTCCATCTTGGCCTAAAAGCTGATAATAATAAACAATCCCCAAAACGACCTTTTCTACATTCTAATTATCTAATTCACACTCTAGTCACTCCCAAAGCCTGCATTTCTTCTCTGAAACTAGGTAAATTCTCCCACAGGGTCAGATCCAGCCCCTGGACCACCCGGGCTTCACTCGGGGGTCTCAGAGGGGTCTGACAGGGGGGTTTTCGCACCCACAGAGAGTCCAGAGGGACACCCTGGACCCCTACAGCATGGTTTCATATTCCAATGGATCAAAGGGCAGAAAGATTCACTCTTAATCATAGAGTGGGTCTTCCTCTCCCACCAACAATCCGAGATCATCACCAAGCCACAAGAGCTGATGGCTCAGCTGATCCAGAAAACCAGGATAAGACTGCGTGAGCTGGCTGGTTGTGACTTTGTATTCACTTCCTGGTCAAACTTTCTCAGGAGGAAAGGAACTCTCCCGAGATGCTGAGCAAAGAATGTTCAAGCACTTGCTCCAGAGCAATGCCAACTTCCAATTATCTGTGGACAGCTACAGTGGACAAATATCAGTTCATGCCCCGTCTCACAGATTGTTTAATGAGGAATTCCACCTCATTCCTCGTGAGAAAAGGAACCATAGGCCACTCAAAGCTCTCACAGTGTTCAGGGACGAGTCCAGGGTATCCCACAAGTCGATGATGACTTGGAGAAATCCCCAGACTCAGCACTGGGAACCTGATGTTGAGTTTGTGGAGGGGTCGCCCCAGGTAGCTGAACTGGCTGCAGTGGTGAGAGCCTTTGAGAAGTTCTCGGGGACAATTAATTGTTTAACCGATTCAGCTTATGTGGCTGGGGTAGTGTCCAGAGCGGAGCAGGCAGTTCTCAAAGACATCAAGAATGAGCATCTCTTCAGGTTGCTTTCAAAACTAATTTATTTAGTTTCACATCGTGAGCATCCATTCTATGTGATGCATGTGAGGTCACACACCAGTTTGCCAGGCGAGATCACAGAAGGGAATTGTAAGGCAGACTCCCTGGCTGCCCCAGCTGAGAAAGCACGCCTCCCTGACATCTTCCAACAGGCAAAACTGAGCCACCAGCAATATCACCAAAATGCACCAGAGCTGGTCCGTCAGTTCCAGCTAACAAGGAGTCAGGCTCGAGCCATTGTGGCCACTTGTCCTAGCTTCCAGCTCCAGGCCATGCCATTGCTGGGTATGGGGGTTAACCCCCAGGGCCTTGGCAGCTGTAATGTATGGCAGACAGACATCACACACATTCCCAGTTTCAGTCGCCTCAAATATGTTCATGTAAGCATTGACACATATTCAGGTGCGGCTTATGCCTCTGCCCATGCAGGAGAAAAGGCTGTGCATGCCAAACAACACCTAGTACAAGCCTTTTCAGTGCTGGGGATCCCTAGGGAAATCAAGACCGATAATGGCCCAGTGTACGCTGTCGCTATACGGGCTACGGTCGCGCAGAATAATGACACGGACTCCTCTTGCTTGATGGCAAGGAGAAGCGATTTTATTAAACTGCGAGCCACATTTATAGTGTGGATCGAAAAAGGCAAAAAGGACAGCAGTCCATTGGACAGTAAGAGAAAACAAAACTTTCCCACAGACCGTGAGAACTGTTTTTCCTTGCTTTCCAGAAAACACCAGGTGCGAAATCTTGTTATGGATTCCTTTCTCTTTTTCCCGAGTTTATCACCTTGGGAAAGGCTCCGGCAGGAGCAAAGAAGACTGTCTCAAGCCTGGGAAAGATTTCTTTAGCATGAGAAAGGAAAAAAAGGCTTCAGGCCTTACAATTTCAGCCTGGGGCTTCAATGGCATCCACAGTACACATCCAAGGAGTTCCTAGAGTTTTCCAGCAGTGGGGAGTGGAACATAAAACTGGCATCCCCCACTTCCCCACAGGCCAAGGTGTGATCGAGCGTGCCCATCAAACGCTCAAGCAAGTCCTGGCAACACAGAGCAGTTCAACTGTGTGGATGTCTTCACAGCAGAAGCTCTGCAAAGCCATGCTTACTATCAACTTTCTGAACTGTTCTTTTGAAAATATGAGTCCACTTGTGGTATGTCACTTTAACAGCAGGAATCAGTTCAAATTGTCCCAGGGTCCACCAGTCTTGATTAGGGACCCAGAAATCTGAGAAACCAAAGGTCCCTATGAGCTTATTACCTGGGGGTGTGGCTATGCATGCGTAGCCACCCCCTCAGGCCCTCAGTGGATTCCCCAGAAGTGGGTGAAACCTTTTGTCCCCAAGCATCCAGCTCTGGCAGAAGGGGATGAGAATCAAGTAGCCGTTTCTTCAAAAAGAAGACGCCACCAGATAGAGGAGAGAAAATCTTCCTAAGATGTGGCTACATTCCCGCAGAAACAGAGACTTTTAACGTGCTTTAAAAATGTTTGGTTTTCCTTTTAGAGAAAACCTGATGCATTTACTTTAGCTTTGTTAAACAAAAAATGGGGAGATGTTATATTTCACTGATTTAGTTTATGTTTTGCACGGAGAAAAATGGTTTGTGCTGTACTCCCCTGAAATTCTGTGAAGTTGGTTCAGCCCTCCCTTAGTCTCTCCCCACGGGTTCAACCCCATTGGCTGCAACTCGGTTTCCCCTCCCCTGACCCAAGATTTGAAATTCCTCACCACTTCTTTGTTCGCCCTCTTTTTCCCCTGAACCCCTTCAGGAATAAAGCTTGGATTATCCCGGGAAGAAGAGCTTCCTTGGTCTTTTGCTTTGTCTATGCCAAATTCCCTCCATCTCTGACCCAGAGCTAACCAGAAGAAAGGTCAGAGAATGGGGGGGATCACGGCACTGCAGCACCATCAGACTCTCCCTCTTTAAGGCAGGGTGAGGGTTGAGGGTTTCTCACCAGCTGGGGAAAAGTGCTCCTTCAGCATCTTGCCTATCTCCTTCACTAGAACCCCCATCCACTCCGAGTGGTTCTGCGGGATACACGTGGTGTCTTTGTATCACATAAACGGCGAACAGGGACAAAAACTCATTAAACCTGTATAAGCTGAAAGTTACTGTTGCATTTATTTTGAGGGTTAGAAACAGAGTCCTGCTGAGGGTTGTCAGCCGCAGCCCAGAGCAGGACAGAAAGAGAGTGGGGTGTGTG
>WBND01002455.1:0-13748 GCA_013398595.1 Tychaedon coryphoeus | reverse complement strand
GAAGGGAAGGGAAGGGAAGGGAAGGGAAGGGAAGGGAAGGGAAGGGAAGGGAAATGAGGCCGCCCTCTTAAATTTTGCTGCTTTAGATTTTTTTCTGCTACTGCAGGGACATGTGTCCGAAATATTTGATGGATTTTTCTGCATGAACCTAACCCCGAAACTTTTAATATCCATAGTGCCCTCCGAAATATGAATAGCTTCATCGGACAATGCAAGCAAGAATTACAGGACTGGTTCAGTTTTGTCTTCAACGGCTGGGGACTTCCAGTGTGGTAGACTTCTATAGTTAAATCAATTTGGTTTTTCTTTAGTATTCTTTTCCTTGGTATAATGGAATTTGTGATCCTACGTCTCTTGGTGTTCAGGGCTATTAATGGTGTCATTCCTTTTCCCCCAGTAGTCAATCTCATAGTGATGAAAAACATAGTACAATCTCACTCTCCCCCTAACTATAAGTGGTGGGCATGATCCTAATTCCAATCAAGATGAACCTTATATCTTTCCTTCAACTTACTAGACAGGAAACAGGGAGTTGTTGTAATTCACTATCCTGGATGTATTGGAAATTGTTTATCCCAAGACCCCTGTAAATGTCCCACATTGTGATCCTTCCCCTTTGCTACTACCCTATTGGCAGGATGCCAATTCTTCCCCCACCACCCTCCCTGACCCTAGAAAATATCTGTATCCCCTAACCTCATCCTCTTTTCTCTCCTGGATGCCATCATGAAATAGACCTCAAATCGCCAGTAAGGGCAAAGAGCCTCTTTTGTAATCTTTTACTCTGTCCTTGCGGGGGGGGCAGGTTGCTTCCTAGAAACTAAGCTAGTCTGAGGCCAGGAAGAAGCCTCAGCATCCCTGCATTGTACAGGCTAGTGAACCTCAAGCTGAGTTTGTGGCAGTAAAGCAGCTGTAGGTGAAAAGGGGCCACTAGGAGAATGCTCAGTCCAACTTGTGCTGAAGGAATATCTATACATACATTGATATGCTTTGCAATATGGAAGAGCTGATAACAAAAACTGCCTAACTAGAATTGGATGGAGTATGAAGAAAAATAAGTGTGTTTATGTAGTCTTAAATATAGTTGTCGGGTAGACAAATACATCTAATTACATGAATATCAATTTTCAGAGACTGTATCTTAAATGTTTAGTCTGCATCCAGCTCTCCAAATGCAAACTGAATGCTTCTCTGTGCGTGTTCTACATTAGATGATCCGTGAACAGCATTAGACAAAATATCTTGTGCGAACTGAGCCCGAATTGATTCAGGACAGATCTTCTTTGCCTCTTCTGGATCAGTTGGACCCATTAGTTGCCTCCACTCTTCCACAGCGTTTTCCTTTGATAAGACCATTATTACTGATGGACCCCTGTAAAATCAATATAAAGAAACTCTAATAGTATTCTGAGATTTCTGAGATGCAGACTTAGCTTTAATGTCAGAGGTACCATGAAGGGTTCTAATAAGCATTGAACTATCTTAATTTTACTAAGCTGCTTAAATATTAAAATTTGTTTCTGCATGTTTTGTTTAAAGGAAAAGTCCCATATTTGAAAGCCAAAGAGATTATGATGATCAGATATTTCGATTTGGACTTCTTGTCCAAAAGACATTCTCACCCTGAAGAAAGACAATACATACTGTTTTTATCAGCTATACTAACAATATTATGAGGAAGATATTTTTCATGCATGAGGAGAAAAAGGATTCTGTTGGGAAGCAGTTCCTTTCTAGGGAAAATAAAATCCAAAATGAAACTACCCATAAGTTTGAAAAGAACTGTAAATTTCCCTTTCAAAGGAAGAGTATTCTGTGCTAGAAGCCACTAGACAGAAAGAGTGACAGGTTGTAAAATTTTTGCACCAGTTATGGTGTAGCATGCTCTTTTGGCACCATAGAAAGTGTGATGTCTACTTACATACCTCAGTACAGTAAACCAAGACACTTACTGCGTCATACAATTCACCAACTGTTCGAAAAAGGGTTTTCCTTCGTGATCCTTGTAAAACTGTGCAGCCATTTCACGAGTTAAAGCTTGTTCTTTTACCTTTGAGATGCTAAATCCAGCCTCTTTAACTTTTTTCATAATTTCATCTAGGAGAATAACAATCAAGCTAATTTTTGATTGAAATGGTTTAGATGCAACAAATGCAAACCCCATACACCCAAACTTTAAAAGTTGGACAACAAATATGGACAATATGTCCAAATATGGACAACATAAGAAATACTTCAACAGTCCTCTAAAATAGGCAGAAACCATTGTCACTGCATTATCCATCTTGATGCATGTATCAAACCCAGATTCTAATAAACTGTGACAATAACATTCACTGTTATTTCTCACATCGAACAGAATGTGGACTGTAGTTGTAATGCTGTATCAAACATCAGCTGGCCAGCCAAAATCAATCTGGATTTTCACAAGAGGGGAAAATAGACTCACAAAAGCCAATGATGAATTAGCATTAGAAAGACTACCGAAATTTGTTAAGACAGAATAGAATAATGCTAAGTAGGGGATCCAGATACAGGATTTTTAAAGAGTGGAAGCAAACGTCCCTAGGGCAAGATTCTGTATTGTACGTAGCTCTCTTTTTATTTTGATTTTTTTCTCCTTATTTCCTTAGACTAGCAGTAAGCACCCCCTAGCCAGCTGCCACTTCAGGTAAGTTATGAGGCCCTGGATCTAGAGAGTCATCCAGATGATTTAGATGATTTAGAAGAAAATTATCTGCCCAGTGAACCTCCCCATTACGATTCATCTGTCAGACAGATCACCACTTCTTACATCAAAAAGAAAAGAAGGGTAGTCATAGTAGGTCACTCTTTTTTGAGGACTCTGACTGGACCCATCCCACAGGGAGGTGTGCTGCCTCCCTGGGGCCCAGGTAAGAGACATCACTGAGAGACTCCCTGGAATGATTCAGCCCACTGATTATTACCCACTGTTGATACTCCAGGCTGACAGTGAGGAGATTGAAAAGAGGAGTGTCACAGCAATTAAAAGGGACTTTAGGGCACTGGGTCAAGAGGTTGACAGGACAGGGGAACAGGTAGTCTTTTCCTCAGTCCCCTTGGTGGCTGAGATAAAAGGTGAAAGAAATAGGAGAACTCACAACATTAAAAAGTGGCTCAAGGGTTGGTGTCATCGGCAAAATTTCAGATTTTTTGATCATGGGACAACTTTTATGGCACCTGGCCTGCTGGAACCAGATGGAATCCATCTCTCAGTTAAGGGCAAAAGATTTTTAGCTCTTGAACGGGTGGACCTTGTTGAGAGGGCTTTAAACTAGGTTCGAAGGGGAAAGGGGACGCAGTTGGGCTGTCTGAAAGCAGGCCCAAGGGTGGTAAGCCTGAGCTAGGGGTGAAATCAGTAGCCCAGCTGAGGTGCATGTATACCAATGCAAGCAGCATGGGTAACAAACGAAGAGCTGGAAGCCATGGTGCAACAGCAGAGCTATGATGTAGTTGTTATCACGGAAACGTAGTGAGAGGACTCACATAGCTGGAGCACTGCACTGGATGGCTGCAAGCTCTTCAGAAGAGATAGGAAAGGGAGAAGAGGCAGAGGGGTAGCTCTTTATATTAAGGAGGCTTTTGACGCCACAGGTATTGAAACTAATGATGATGGAGTTGAATGCCTATGGGTAAGAATTAAGGGTAAGACTAACAAGGCTGATATCGTACTGGGAGTGCTATCGTCCACCCAACCAGGGAGAAGAGGTGGACAACTTATTCTATGAGCAGCTAGATAATGTTTCAGGATCATCAGCCCTTGTTCTTGTAGGCGACTTCAACTTGTTATACATCTGCTGGGAATTCATTACAGCTGAAAAAGGCAGTGCAGGAAATTTTTAGAGTGTATTGAGGACAACTTTTTGATGCAGCTGGTGGGTGAGCCCAGCAGGGGAAGGACTGTGTTAGGCCTGTTGTTTGCAAATAGAGATGGGCTGGTAGGACATGTGGTGGATGCAGGTCTCCTGGGGCATAATGATCATGAAATTATAGAGTCCTCGATATTTGGAGAAATCAGGAGGAATATCAATAAGAGTTTTACATAGGATTTCTGAAGCGCAGACTTTGGCCTATTTAGGAGACTTATTCAGAGAGTTCCCTGAGAAGCAGCCCTTAAAAACAAAGGAGCTCAAGAAAGGTAGGTGTGCTTCAAAATAGAGATATTGGGGGCACAGGAAGAAATTGTCCCTCTGTGACAAAAGGCAAGTCGACAAGGCAAATGTCCAGCCTTGATGGGCAAGGAGGTTTTGGAGCAACTTAGGAATAAAAGGAGGATGTATCATCTTTGGAAGGAGGGTCAGGTCTCTCAAGAAGTATTTAAGGGGGCTATACATGTAGGAAAAAAATTAGGGAGGCCAGAGCTCTGTTTGAACTAAAATGGCGACTTCTGTAAAGGATAATAAAAAATGTTTCAACAAATATATTAATGGTAAAAGGATGGGTAAGTCCAGCCTTTGTTCTTTTTTAAACGAGGGAGGGAATTTAGTAACAGTGGATGAGAAGGCAGAGGTGCTTAATGCCTTCTTTACCTCAGTCTTTACTGGGAAAATGCCCTGTCCTCAGGACAGCTGTCCTCCTGGGCTGGTGGATGGTGTCAGGGACCAGAATGGTCCCCCTGTTATCCAGGAGGAGGCAGTCAGAGAACTGCTGAGCAGCTTAAATGTTCATAAATCTATGGGACCAGAGGGGATCCATCTCAGGGTGATGAGGCAGCTGGCAGATGAGCTTGCAAAGCCATTTTCCATCATTTACCAGCAGTCCTGGGACACTGGTGAGGTTTCAGATGGCTGGAAGCTGGCCAGTGTGACACCCATTTATAAAAAGGGTGGGAAGGAGGATCCTAGTAATTATAGGTCAGTTAGCCTGACCTCAGTACCTGGTAAGGTTATGGAACAGTTTATACTGAGTGCCATCACACAGCACTTACAGGATGGCCAGGGTATCAGACCCAGCCACCATGGGTTTAGGAGGGGCAGGTCGTGTTTGACCAATCTGATCTCTTTTTATGACCAGGTGACCCGCCTGGTGGATGCAGAAGGGCTATGGATGTTGTGTACCTGGATTTCAGCAAGGCCTTTTGACACTGTCCCACAGCATAGTCCTGGAAAAGCTGGCAGCCCATGGCTTGCACAGGAGCACTCTTTGCTGGGTTAAGAACTGGCTGAATGGCCGGGCCCAGAGAGTGATGGTGAATGGTGCTGCATCCAGCTGGTGACCGGTCACCAGTGGTGTCCCTCCTGGGTCTGTGCTGGGGCCTGTTCAGTTCAGTATCTTTATTGATGACATGGATGAGGATATTGAGTCCTTCATTAGTAAATTTGCAGATGACACTAATCTGGGAGCATGTGTCGATCAATTGGGAGGTAGGAGGGCCCTGCAGAGAGACCTGGAGTGGTTAGATGGATGGGCAGAGTTCAATAAAATGAAGTTTAACAAGTTCAAGTGCCGTTTTGGTACTTTTGTGCATTTTGGCCACAATAACCCCTTGCAACATTATAGGCTGGGGATAGTGTGTCTGGACATTGCCCAAGCAGAAAGGGACCTGGTGGTACTGGTCAAACATGAGGCAGCAGTGTGGCCTGGTGGCCAAGAAGGCCAGTGGCATCCTGGCCTGTATCACGAACAGTGTGGCCAGCAGGAGCAGGGAGGTCATTCTTCCCCTTTACTTGGCACTGGTGAGGCCACACCTTGAGTACTGTGTCCAGTTCTGGGCCCCTCAGTTTAGGAAGGACATTGAGACCATTGAACATGTCCAGAGAAGGGCAACAAGTCTGGTGAGGGGCTTGGAACACAAGCCCAGTGAGGAATGGCTGAGGAAGCTGGGGCTGTCTAGCCTGGAGAAAAGGAGACTCAGGGGTGACCTTATCACTCTCTACAACCTCCTGAAAGGTGGTTGTAGTCAAAAGGTGGTTGTAGTCAGGTGGGGTTTGGTCTTTTTCACCAGGCAGCAACCAACAGAACCAGAGGACACAGTCACAAGCTGCGCCAGGGGAGATACAGTTTGGATATTAGGAAGAACTTTTTCATGGAAAGAATGATGAAGTACTGGAATGGTCTGCCCAGGAAGGTGGTGGAGTCGCCATCCCTGTATGTGTTTAAAAAAAGACTGGATGTGGTGCTCAGTGTCATGGTCTAGTTGAGGTGTAAGGGCGTGGGTTAGACTCAATGAACTTGAAGGTCTCTTCCAACCAAGTCATTCTATGAATTCTGTAAATTCTGTGAAGTTAAACCAAGAATGGAAATGCATCTAACTGAGCAATGACCCCTTTTGAGTCAGTAGAAATACTTGTCTGAAAAAAGTAATAGAAGTTTGGCAAGTGTCTCTCTCCTTTGACGAATAAAGATGCAGGGCAGGTTGTCTGCAGAAGTGCCTGTCCCTTAAACAGTTTAACTTAGCTAGGAATTCTCTTCAATTCTAGCCAAGAAAGACCTATAGGCAGCTTAAGCAAAAGAAATGTCACATTTGACATCTCGATCTGAATTATTTAAGCCATGTAAAAGCATTTCTCTGCACAGAAAATGTACATCAAAGAATCAGAAGAATCTTTTGTAGAAATTATTACATCACTAGATATAGCCCATACTTTCTCAATGCCTTACCTTTATGAGTCTTAGCAGCATCAGGTTTGATTAGTGCAAAGGTTTGTTCCTTAGGGAAGAAGAACTCTAGTTCCTTCTGAGCATCGCTGGGTGTAGAACTTCCATGCAGCTGATTGATAGGTACATTTTCAATCACATACTGTGCACGCAAACTAAGAGTCATTAAAAGAGTGAAGTTACTTACAAGCATAGCCATTTTGAGCTCTGAACTATAATTAGCCTTAACCCAGGGAATATAAATTAGTGTTGATCTGGAAATCTGAAATACAAACACCCTCCCTCCCAACACTCGTTATATTTCAAAACATACCATTATTTCTAAATGAAATGGCACTTCTGACAGCAGCAGGTAAGATGATACCATTGCAGTTTCTTAGAGCAATGTACCTTAGAGCAATGTGATAAGCATGTAGAAGTAAGGTGTCTGTTTATAAAATGTATAGGAGAAACTTAGTCACAAATAAAATATTCTACTGATGCAAAGTTTTCAATAGGCTACAAGAAAATCATAGTGGTATTTAAAGAAAAATAATGGTGTTATTTCAAGAACACTTCTCCCCCCTCACCCCCCCCCATTAAAAATGGGTATTGCCAATATTTTTTCTCAGACTCACAGACTCAAGGGTTCTTCTTTCACTTCATTGCTCTTTTTTAAAACTCAACTTTTAATTCTGTTTAGCAGTCATTACATCTAAAAATGTTGCAGTTTCTATGTGTAATACACTACCACTTCCAAGAAAAGCTTAAAAAACTGCAGAAATGCATATCTATTTCCAGATGATGGCACTATAGTTACACTAGTTGTAATGTGGAATGCGATGAGCTATGTGAAAGTAAGTTGGAAGCTGTGGATGATGGTTTACTTCTGCAATTATTACCTCTCCGGATTTTCCTTAGCCTCTTCAAGAGTCTTTGGGCCTAGTAAACCTCTCCAGTGTGAGACAGCATTTTCTCGTGTTAGAGCCAATACAAGAGTTGGACCACTGTACAAGAGGAAAAGTAGCATTAAAAAAAAAATTCAACTCTTGTAGCTTTTAAAAAGTAATTTGATTATTGTCTTGGGATGACTTTATGATGCGTGTATCCTCAAATCATCTGTTGGTGTTGAATATTGAGTTCTGCAACTTTAAGACTGCTTCCAGGAGTGAGCGGGAAGAGAAAGAGGCACAGAGTTTGTTATCAGAGACTGCACTTGCTCCCCTGTATTCTTCACAGAGACAATGTTGTCTGCAGTGGACGGCAGGAGAGGGCTTCTCTTTGCTTTTAGTTAGTTTTTCTGGCTAGTTGAGGCAAAAGGGGTCTCGTGGACTGTATTTTTTCCTTTTTTCTTGGAATTGTTCAAACTCTGGACTGAAAACCCAGAGGAGCACTGGGAGCTCACAACTATGGCCCACCGGGCCTGGCCTGGGCTGTGGCATTTCCCAGCATCGGAGGGACTGAGAACAGACTGAGTGAGTCGAGCTGTGACCCACGGAATGGACTCTTCTGAGTTTGTCATCTCCTTCAGAGCGGCAAGAGGTTTTGCTGTTTGGTACTGTTCAATTTTCTGCTGGGAAGTGCTTTGTCAGTTAAATAAACAGGTTTTTTTCCCACTTCTCTCTGAGGAAATATTTTTCCCCAAATCGGTTGAGGACCCCCATTTGGAGGTTTCCACCCAAATTTGCCGTAAACCAAACAAATATTTATATACAGCCCAGACTATGAAAATGACCCCTAGTATTGGAGGACCTTAAAACTGGTATGATTTCTTAAACAGGTACAGGCTGATAAAACCTTATGGGGCTTAAATATGAATTTAAATTGCAAAGTTACTGTGTTTTGTTACAATGGCAAGACAGAAAGACTGATCATGCCACAACCGTGTCCCAACTCCATATGAAAGGAATATCCAAACATGATTTATTTCTCTTCCCCAAGGTATCCAGCACAGAAGACTGAAGATTGGTTGAAGATTTCAGAGCCCTCCTACAAACAACCTAAATGCAGCCTTTTCAGAGCATACCTAAACTGTTTTCACTCAAATCAGTGGACTTGGCCACTAAGACATCATACATACACCAATATGGAGTAGGTAGTAACTTTTTGTCTTAGGTTGCAATTCAAGATGTGACCAAAAGTATGTATTCTATAATCATATGTTGAAACCAGGCGGGGCAGTGATCCTTATCTCTGTGGGAGATATAATCTGCTAATAGGCCATCTGTTAAAACCGGGTAGGGCAGTCATCTTTATCTTTTCCACAACTCATCCTTCCTCCAGGAAGATACACTGTATGATTGATAAAATTACATCACCCCTTTGGGAGATGCTCCAGCCAAGGGGAGGAGCCGAGCCTTTCCTACCTAGTTAAAAACTGAGATTTGGAACACCAAAGTAACCTTCTTTCCACTGGATTTCAGAAGAAAGCTGGACCTTTCCACACATCATCACCGGACCTTTGGAGGAAAACTGCACCCTTCTACAGGACTGCTGCTTCAACTGAACCACATCTGTCACTCCAGGAGGACTGCAGTCATCATTTAATCAGACTGCTACCAAAACCCTGACTGATAGGGTGTCAGGTTGTATTCTCACTCTGTCAGTGTTTTGGGTTTGTTCTTTGTAATATTGCATTTCTATTTTAATTTTCCTAGTAAAGAACTGTTACTCCTATTTCCCATATTTTTGCCTGAGAGCCCCTTAATTTCAAAATTGTAATAATTTGGATGGAAGGGGTTTACAATCTCAATTTAAAACAGAGGCTCCTGCCTTTCTTAGCAGACACCTGTCCTCCAAACCAGGACACTTCTAAAAGCTTGGAGTCTTTTATTTGTTGTACTTGGAAATTATTCCATTATCTGTTCCATCTTTTAATAAACTTTTAGACAAATGTGTATCTTGCAGCCGTGCATTATCCAAGAAGTGTTCAGCATCAGGTTGGATGGGGCTCTGAGCAACCTAATCAGGTGGAAGGTGTCCCTGCTTATGGCAGCGCATTGGATCTAGATGGGCAATAATGATCCCTTCCAACCCAAACCATTCTGCGCATCTATGTTTCAATAATTATTTAATGTGAAAATTTCAGTCTTATCTGATTCTATATAGATTCTATAGATTTACATTCTCCTTTTTCATTCAACATACCTGGTCATTTGCTCTAGAAGGACTGGGAAGTAGTCTTGATCTACATGTTCTTTGTAAAATGTACATACTTGTTCCTCAGATAGAATTATTTCTTTCTGCATTGCTATTTGGAAACCATCATCCTTTATTCTTTGCATGATGGAATCTGTTAAATATATTGAAATAATGCTAAACTGCGATCCATTCATTAATCTGCATACTTGTAGAGAAATGACATGGACTTTTCAATGATAACGCTACATTTTATGGGTAAATTTGTCTCCTAACTAAAGAACAGGAAACTAATTTAGAGCAACTGCTAGGAGGCATCACTAGTTTCCTGGACACTCAGAAATCTGATCCTCATGATCTTTAAGCATTCTTTTGCTTAAAAAACCTCAGTAGGAATTCCTGACTGATAAAAATGATACCTGTTACTACTAGCAAAAGAAGGTCTAAGGAATTTGAATAGTTGAAATATTTATTTAACTAAGTCTTACAAGACCACATAGGTAAGTAAGCAGTATTTGGCAAAAGTCAAAATTAGTGTGTAATTGCCTAAACATAAGCTGCAGAACTGCTGCTCTAAGCAATATGCTGGACAACCATAAGGAAAATAAATTCACAAGGAAAGATCAAAATTGTAGTCTTTCAACTCTGCACGTAAGTTAGCTCAAGTACAGGTATTCTCACATTAGAAATAAAAATACTATCTGAAATCTAGGAAGAAATGTAACTATATGACTGAGAAGGAATCTTGTTTGGATGAAGCTCCATGTAATAGAGTAGATTTTTTAATTTAATCTCTAAAAACACTGTTTAGAACTGCCCTTGAGCAGCATTACCTCATGCAGCATAGAGTGTCTTGGATTGGATATTTTTCCCCTTACTACTGATCTATCTTGAGCCTGCTATTCAAGAATATCAGCTGCTTCATTATTGTGAGAAATCTAGTCCCCTATACTACATTTGAAAATATGAGCTTCTCTGAGACGTCTTCTAGAAATATTCCATCTACAGAATTTCTTGAAAAATTAACCAAAGGAACAAAATATCATTGACATTTGCATTCTCAATATATGAAAAACATTAACCTCACAACTTCATTCCAGACAAAGATTACTGCTGGCCTAATGGTTGAGAGACCATATAACCTAAAAACTTATAATTAAATGAATTAGAATTTATAATTCAAAATTCAAAATATGAGAATATTTATATACCCTTGATAGAAAATACAGTTATTAACACTTACCTCGCCTTTCCTTCAAGAGACTAGGTCTAATTATGGCCAAAGTCCTTTCAACGTGTTGTTCGACCTTATTTATATGAAAATTTGGGAAAAAGAAGGCAAGCTGTCTGCTGGCATCTTCAACACTGTCTTGCACATCACATAAATTTACCAGACTCTCAGTTTCTGTGAGTCCTGGCAACCTTATGAAACATGAAGTCATACAGTATTTAAGTAGCTGCTTAGTGTTAACAAGCTGACTTACCAAAGACTTTCTTAAAATTTAGTAAAACATAAGAATAGAATGCAAAACTAAGTTTTTATTAAATTCAGATTGATGAGTAAAGTAACATTTCTGAGAAGAGAATTATTCATCTTCTCAAAAAGTGCCTGATTAGGTGCTCTGAAGGAGAAATCTCAGCCAGGCTGCTTTAACAATTCCCCTCTAGCTTATCCAAAATAATTTCTCTGTTACTGAGACAGAATTACTATTGACAAGTGTACAGTGTATAATGAATGATCAATAGAAGTCTTGTACTTAATTCATGCACAACATGATCATAAAAATGATAGGACTACAGAGCTGTTGATAACAGAGACACTTCTCATTGTTTCTTGCCTGTTTGTTTAGCTGTGTAAATAAAATCCCTTGGCCACTTGTAGAAAATGCAGTATTCTCCAGCTGTACTAAATTAATGCAAGTAAGGGATGCAGCAGGCATCGACAAAAATGTCAATTACTTCAACAAATTATTTCCGAGACAAAGTATTTAAGCTCATGTTGCTTTAGATAAATG
Organism: Tychaedon coryphoeus; assembly: GCA_013398595.1. Taxonomy (NCBI): domain Eukaryota; kingdom Metazoa; phylum Chordata; class Aves; order Passeriformes; family Muscicapidae; genus Tychaedon; species Tychaedon coryphoeus. The sequence continues at coordinate 1,998 of WBND01002455.1, read as the reverse complement.
TCTAGTGTAAATATAAAACTGAATCCGATATTTGAACTTTTGTGAATACACCGTTGTCTGAGGCTGTGTATACAACTACCATCCTTAAAATCTTCTACAAACTCTTGGCATAGAAGAAAAACACACATTTCAAGATACCATGGTTGTGAACAGCTAATCCTTACAAATTTTTTTGTATCTTTAAGCAAAGTGGGTACAAACCCCAGTACCTTTCCCCTTCTCTGCTGGCTTTTACAGTGTTCCCAGGGAGAAGAGCATGCCTCAGTTGTGCCCTGGTCTGCCCTGGGCCATACGTACAGCTTCCCAAGAAACAGGGGAAAACATGGGAAAGACTGGCAGTGCAGTCAGTCCCCTGGGATGAGTGAACTAGAATTGCAAGGACTACATCAGCTTTGGAGTGTATCATTGTTCCCGTTGTTCTGAGAACCCATTGAAGAGATCAATGATCTTGGCTTGTCATCTTTAACTAGGAAGCAAGGAATTTCTGAATTCCCATGAGAACTGGGGTTACATCTCTAGTAGTGGTCCTGTGAAGGACTAGGTGACGAACTCTGCCTGCTCCGTGGACCTGCACACATGGGCACATCTGTGTCTGTAGGAACATGCCTTGGTTTATGGTGTGCTCTGAACACTGTGACTGAATCACAGAGACACATTTTCACTGGTACTTACTTGACTGGCTCCTCAGGCTCACCAGACTCACTTGTTTTGTGTAGTTCTTTCCACTGAGGAATAGCATCAGTTGCTTCTTTTTTAGTGATTATCAAAGCATGGCATGGTCCACTCATCATGAATTGAACAAATGAGTCAAAGTCAGGCTAAAAAACATAATTTCCCCCCCGCCCCATGAATTGCAGGAATTTTGATTTTGTCATCAGAAATGAGACAATTATGCTTTTAAAGTAACTCATATGTTTCCTGTTCCAAACTGGCATTGACATACATTCCTCAGAACTCTGATAGATTGTTTGGGAAGTTTTTTGATCAATCATTTGAGACAACATTATCAAATTTAAAAAAAGTAAATTGAGATAAAGAAAGGCATATAACTACTTTAAACAAGTACTACATGTTCTTCCAGGTTAAAATGCAAATGACAAGAATGAAGAAAATTATCTAGAAATTCAATGTGATCACTTGCTATGCTTGTAGTACAACACAGTGTGACATAAGAAACTGCAATGCAGTTCCATGAATAATTTTTGAAACTAAAAGTCATGTAGCTGGCTATAAACATAGAACACTGAGCTACTTGCAAGACGTTTGTAGGTTTTCCCTTCATTTGCTTTGCTATCTGCTTTTCACTTCTTCAGTTTCAACTTTCAATTCTATAAAAGTACATTTCCATCAGAAAAATAATGTTTGAAGCTTGTGGTGTGAGTTTGAAATTGTTTTTGTATGTCACCTTTTCTTGGGGATATCTGTTCTCCTTTTAAATATTTGATTAAATCCTTATCAGTAGCATCACATCATTGCATATGATAGTTTTTTCCTTTAGTAATATGAGGATGAAGTATTCACATATATGCTTTCAATTCACTGCTTTTCTACTTCAATCATCTTCATATCTGTGTGTATTAACCCGTTTCCCAAAATGAACAAACTTGGAAGAAACAGAATGAAATACAGAAAATTTTCAGTATGATGCATAAAGGGTGTCTTTGTACTGTGGTGGCTTCAAAGTACTCTTGCTTATGTTAGAAGAACTATGTGTAACTGTTAATTTTGGCTGTCCTGGATCTTTTCCCTGGAGCTTTGCCATTAAAAAGAAACAATTTTTGCTTCCAGTTTAATCTGAAGGTCTATCACCTTGGGTCTCCATTCCCTTGTAAAGGGCAGACTCCAGGAATTCAACAAGATTGTAGAGTATCAAATCAGGAATAACGTTGTTCACTGAGCACAAAGGAATCAATATGTTTTAATGACATTATTTTGAGCTTAAAATTAAACTTTAGGAATGCCAAATAATTGGCCTCTCAATATGCATAGGGCTCTCTG
>WBND01002446.1:0-13833 GCA_013398595.1 Tychaedon coryphoeus | reverse complement strand
GGGAAGAACCTTTCCCTGAGCTCCAGCCTGAGCCTGGGCAGTGCCAGCACCTCTGGGAGAGGGAAGAACCTTTCCCTGAGCTCCAGCCTGACCATCCCCATATCCTGGGATAAGTATCTCCAATATCTCAGGTTTTAAACTCAAAATTTCTTCACACTGCAAACCCCTGAACTAAGTTTCTTACTATTTTCTTAATTCCTCCTCCTGCACTGAAATTTATCATCCTTGGTCTCAGCCCACTGGTCACTTACATGTGCAGATGAACATATATCTCCTTGTTTGGCAAATGGGAATCTAAAGAGACTTTACTTACTTAAAATGCAAACATATTAGGAAAACAAAATCCATTTTTACAGTTCTCCCCAAGGAGCAGGATTATTAAATAAGAGCACTGGAAAAATGAATCAGGCAGTTGTAAATGATTCAGGGGTCACCGTGGTGGCTGCACGTGGGTGTGCACACACACAGCATTCACTGGATCACACTTTTCAGTGGGGAAGGTGTCAGTGAGCAGAACAAAGCAACTTCCTGGCCTTTGCTATGCTATCCCCCAGAAAAGTAAAAGAAATCAAAAGTTACATTTACCTTAAGGAAACATTTATGTTGCAAATTAATCAAGAAACAGAGATGCTAAAGGTCCTTCCTCAACCATAAATTAACACCAGCAAACCACCTCTGCATCCCATCCCTGTCAGAACATTGCAAACACTGGATCCTGTATGAGTAAGGTGTGGGCAAGAAAACCTTCATTTTGACTATATTAATTTCATGGTTTAAATTCACAACCCTCCAAATGTTTTTGCACATGCAGGGCGTTAGCACTGTGCCTCCACAGCTAACATTTGCAAGGCATATTCCAGCCCACATCCCTGCTTCTAACCTTTCACTGCTTTTTTTTTTTTAATTCCTTCTCAGGCTAAACTTTCTCACACTTAGTCAGAGCCCAAAGGGAATATGTTTTTAAAAGATCAGATCAATCATTTTTATTTATGGGGTTCTGAAATATTTACTGCGTATTCTATTTTGGGGAAAAAAAAAAAGGCACTTTATTTTTTTCCTCACTGTAACTGCAGTTATACACATGGATGTACACCAGGTGATGAGTTTGAGGGCATCTGGCTGAGAAACTGGAAAGGAAAATGTTGTTTGCTGCCTACAACATCCTTAGAGCCAGTGACCATTACTGACCCACTCCCACCAACTGTCCTGTCTTAGCCCAGCACCCAGGTACACACAATAAGTATGAGCACCTACAAATGGGGAAGAAGAAAGTACACTCAGGATGTATTTATATTAAATATATATTATAAATATATATATATAAATTATATACGTTTATATATATATTTGATATATATATCAAATTTTCAAAAGTACCTCTTCTGAAGATCATTTTGGCACCTCTTGCCACCCTATTTATCCTTAAAAGCAGATATTTTAAACCCTGACAGTGCAGCATTTGCTTGGCATTTGCTCCTGAGCTGCTCACGAGGCTTTGTGGTGACATTGTCTCACAAATTCCAGTGACCACATTTTGCTTCTCCTGCAGCCTGAGGGTGGTCTGAAACACCCAGATATATCCTCGTCTGTGAGATGGTATTTGTGACTTTCAAAAATTATTTGCAAACAAGGAGAAGGAGCTCAACACAACAGAAAAGCCAAGAGACACAAAGAAAAATCAAGTTGTGTTATTTGGGATCAGTTGGGATTTTGTGGAATGTGGCCCAGGAGTTTCCAGTCTGTGGGGCTGGTCACAGTGAGCATTAATGTTCTCTGACAGCTGCTCTTGTTTATGCCAAGATTTAGGGTACAACAGAAGGATGCTCAGGGATGCTTTGGGCTTACAAACAGGATCTGGGCTCTGAAGCATCTCCCAAAACGGGGAGGTCACTGGAGAGCTGTGCAGGATTAACCTGCTGGCAGGCAGAACACTGGCATCTGCTTTAGAGGAACAGCACAAAATCCAGCTGTGCCTCTTAAACAAAACTGCATCTACACAGGAGCAAGAAATGGAGACAGAAAGGCTGGCATCTACCATCAACCAACCATCAGTGGTCTTCCAGCCTCCAGCAAATGTCCCTGAATTGCCATAGTAACAACCGCAACACCCCAGGAATGGAACCAGCAGAGCAGTAGAACTGGCTTGTACTGGAGCTCTTTTTCCTGCCCACCCCCCTGGCTGGTGTCACAGAACAGCCTGGGAGCACAGCCTGCTTTACACTGCAACTTGCTTGGGATGGTCCTCAAAAAAGGTGTCACCAGGGAAAACTCACAGCACAACCCCCACTGTCAGCAAGCTGTCCTGATTCAGCCAGCCTGACTGACACTGGAGATCAAGGCTCCCGAAAGCACCACGTCCTGATTCTTCCCACTTTTACCAGTGTTTTATTTAAAGAAGCCAGGAATGGCAGGACTCTTCACTACAAATTCACTCAGCACTGCTCCCCTAGACTCAGGAATTCTCCCCTGGGAAGAAGAACACTCACAATGTCCCAGATCACTAATCAGACATACCTGAAGTTAATGCATCAGTGGTACTTTGAGATACCTTCAGCTTTTAGCAATCCTTCCCTGCCCACTTCCCTGTACATTTTCTGGTTTCTTTCCCGGGGCACAGAACTGCAATCCAAGGGTTGTGCCCAGCATTAACTGGGATGCAAGCCCAGGGACCTGCACTTTATTCCACTGACACACACTCGTTTGTTGCCTCTGGCAAGTCTCTTTCTTTCTGTCCTGCTGCTTCCTGCCTGCCTGCAGAATTCCAAACTCCTCTGGGAAGTGATCTGAGACTCAGCCAGGCAAAGGGCTCCGAACTACTATGGACTGGGAGCACTACCTTCTGTATCTGTTAACATTTGGTATTTTGGTATCGAAAGGCCTTTGCTAATGTGAAGTGAGGCAAGTGTCATATTAACATTTGCCAAAACAACCTGAGTTCTGCCCTGGGCTGGTCTGGAGACGCAGAGCACTGTAAGAAAGCAGCAGTGAGCAGGCAGAGCAAAGCTCTGGTGCCCCCACACTCTCAGGTGAGCTTCATGGGCAAAACTTAGTTCCCCTTCAAGCTCTGCAAGCCAGTTACGGTTACACTGAAGATGTTCTTATACATAAGCTCCTCTTTCCTACAGAAAAGGATGGTACCACACTCCAACAGGCTGAATATTCCAGCTACAGAACCAGAATCCCAGGCTGGCTGGGGTTGGGAGGGACCTCTAAAGATTACTTTGTTCCACCACCTGCCAGGGCAGGGACCCCTCCCACTGTCCCAGGCTGCTCCAGCCCCAGTGTCCAGCCTGGCCTTGGGCACTGCCAGGGATCCAGGGGCAGCCACACTGCTCTGGGCACCCTGTGCCAGGGCCTGCCCACCCTCCAGGGAATAATTCCTGCCAATATCCCATCCAGCCCTGCCCTCTGTGATTCTGTAGCTGTAGCTGGGACATGTGCACTGAATACAACCGGCTGGACACACCCACTGAGCACAGCCCGCCCTGCACCCTGGCTCAGTGCAAACACCTGCTCAGGTGAGAGGAGCCACTGCCTCAGCTGTGTCCCTGCCCCCACAGGGCCCTGGACCCCCTCTTGCTCCTGGGTTTATTCAGCGACCTGTCTGAGTGCCAAGAATGTCCAATGGAATGTGAGCAGCAGGAGGGAGACTGTTTGTTCAGTTTGTAACTCCCCTAAACATGACTGGAATTCCCATGGAGAATGAGAGCACAGACCCAGCCCAAACACCTTCCCTGAGCACTTCTCAGAGTCTGGAGCAAGCCACATAGGCATATGAGCATCTCAGAAAAGACCTCCAGACTCTTCTGTGGGAACAGTCAGCTCCCCAGATGCCAAACCACCCATACCTGTCTAGGAAAAGATATCAAATAGACAGTTTCTTCAAAATCACCCTCTCTTCTTCCTCGTCCTTGCCAGTTAAAGTTGGTAACAGTCAGACAAGTCTCTTTAACACATTAGCACTGTGGGTTGCATTGTTTTCTTCTCTCTCATGTGGGAATTCTGGTCTTGGACCCTGAGCCAAGGCTAGAAAAGGAGCTCCCAAAGCCATGCAGCCATGCCTCAGTGAGTACATCCGCCCCTCACAACCACAGAGCTGTGGCTCTTCCAGAATGGGTCCAAAAAAATAAAGGGAGTCCCAGAGACACCATCTATCGACTATAAACCCCAAAGGCTGAAAATAACCAACTAAATGCAACAATTTTTCCTCAAGGGACTCTTCAAAGTGCTTTCCCAGCTGGAAAGTCTAAACACCACTGTCTTCTCTTTAGGCAGGCAGTGAACAAACAACAGATCTCGGCTGAGTCCCAGCTGGCCCCACTGCTCCCTTCCTCCCAGGAAGGAAAAAGGCCAGGATGGGCCTTCCCATAACAGCCCCTGTGACCACAGCCCCTCAGAGCTGAAGGCAGGGGCACATTCCAGCACAGCCTCTCCTACCAGTCAGTCCCTCGTCCTCCCCACAGCCCAGGCTCGCTCTCACAGCCAGACTTTGCTCCCCAAAAGAGAACTGGTTGCTCATGGGCAGCCCAGGCAGCACAGCACAGCAACTGAACTGCAGCCCAGGTGCTCTGCACAGGCAGCAGCTGAGATGTCACCTGCACACAAGGTTGCCTTCACCAGCACTTCTTGGGTGACCACTGGTGGCTGTGAGTAGCAGCTGGCTCCAGCAAGTGACCAGGGAGAAAATCTGATCAGCTTTTCAAACCCTGCAGTTTGTGATGTGAGCTAATACCGTGTCATGCAGTTATATGAACTAATCCAGGGCCCCACTGCTGGTCAAGGGACCCCTCACTCACAGGTTCAGGATGAATGCAATCCATGCCCCACAGAGAAGCACAGGAGAGAGAGCAACACCTTCCTGTATCCCTTAAATGCTGAAAAATTTTGGGAGAGGGCAGTAAACCATGCCTGCAGAGACCATGAATGTAGAGGTTCCCAAAGAGATAGAAATACCAGAGGAAGATTGGAACAATGCAGACATCTGTAAAAGAGAGGGTGTAAACAGCCAGATGAGGTCGAAGAGGAACAGCAGTGCAGCAGTGGGCAAAGCAAAAATAGCAGGAAAGGAAAGATAAATAAAAAATTCCTAAAATATATGAGAAGCAAACAGACTGACAAGGAAACAAGAAAGCCATTGAGTGGAAAAACAAGAAGAGACGTGCAGAAGCAACTAGGGTCGGCCAGAGATTTAACCCAGCCTCAGAGGGGAAGGCACAGGGAAGAAAGAAGAGAGCTGAGTTGTTTTCCTGCAGCATGAGGAGGGAAGAGGAAGATGACTCTGTCAAGAAATTATAACCACGTGCACTTAGGCACAGCAGCAGCAGCCCAGTAGTCTCACATCCACTCTGCAGGACAGCTGACATGTCCAGGCTGTCCCTCCAGCAGGGCATGGCCATGGTGGATCCTTCTTCCCCCTCCCTATCCCACCACTCACCACCTCCCCATTCTGGTGGCTTGGTTTGCCTCAGCCTCTTTCAGCAAGATGAGACTATTTTGGGATATGAGTGTGGCAGGTAAACAGGGCTCAGTAATTCCTGCATGGGGGAGAGGGCTGGACTCTGCATGAAGATGGAAGCAGTTCCTGCCTCCCCTACTGCTCCCTGCTCCATCTCCAGTGCTACCACAGCAACTTCTTGGAAGCCTGGTGTAGGGAGCAGCAGCTTTTCACTGTTCTCTCCCAGACTTCTGCCCATGATGTTCCCTTCTCCCCCTCTCTCCACGACCCAGACACCACAGAACAGGCATTTACATCCACAGAAATCCTTCTATAGCTCCAGCAACATCGAGTCTGCCCACACAGCAAAGGTGTGAGCCCTCATGTCTTTTTCTCTCTTCACACCTCACTCTGCCCTATCTTTTCCAGCCAAAAAAGTTCCCACAACAGGTGGGAAGGAGAGAAGTTGACTTACAGAAAAAATAATATCTCTCTGCATAAGGTGGTTCCCAAGCTCTGGCAAAAGTACCCAATACCCATCTAGGATGCTCACAGCCTAGACCAGAACACAGCAGTGCCTGCCAGCAAAATTCAGAGCAAGGGAGCCAGGAGATGAGCCTGGGAAGCCTCAAGGTTAAGTAAAATACCAACAGGCAGCTGAGCAATGACTGAGAGACAGCAAAGGAGGTGACCGGAACCTGGGAAAGAGTTTTCTTGCTCTTCACAGAGCTGGACTCCATCAAGGGAAACAGAAAGGCTCAGCTGCAGAGCCCAGCTCCCCTGTGAGCAGTACACTGTGTGTACACACTGATGTGGGATGGCTGCTTGCTCCTGAGATATTTCAGCTCAGGGCTGAGATCTCCATTCCCCACCTGCAGTGAAGTCAGTCCTGCTTCCTTTTGCAGACAGAAAGCCAAGACCTCCCTATGCTAATGCCCATTGTTCACCTATCACAGAACACGTGAAGAAAGAGCTCAGAAAAGGTGGTCTGGTTGTACTTGTTTTCTTTACTATTTATCTAACATTTCTATACCCACCCAGGGTAAGTTTGGTTGCTTCTGCAACCTCCAATGTTGGAAACTTACCTTTCTGGGGAATCATGGCTCTCACCTAACACACAGCAAAACACAGGTGGGCAGAGACCTCAGGAGTTCTCTGATCTGACCTCTGCTCAAAGCTGAGTCTGCTCTGAGCTCAGTCCTGATTTCTTGGGACTTAACCCAGGCTGGTCTAAACCCCCAAGGATGCAGGACACACCTCTCTGGACAGCTGCTCCACAGCAGCCTCAACTTCTCTCCACTCCATGCCCGTTATCTCTCAGCTCTCCTGTCCCCGGGAACTGCCTGGCTCCATCTTCCCACTCATCCCTCACAGGGGCCCTGAGTCTGCCTCAGCTCCCTCTGGTGCCCTCTCTTCCACTGCTGCCCCAGCTCTGGCTCTCCCTCCCCGGGGCTGGGACACACACCCCAAACTGCAGTTTAGCGTTTAAAAATCATACATCTAGACGCCGCTAGAGAGGCTGGCAGTGCCCTGCCCCTTCGCAGGCCAAGGAGGCAGGAGGAGCTCCGTCCATGGTTCCCTCACCGCGCTCCCCTAATGGCGGCAGAACAGCGACAGCCGCCTGAGCTGCTGGGCCGTGAGGGGCGCAACCCGACAGAGCTCGGGCCGTGCGGGGCAGAGAGCCCCCGGGCCGTGCCCACAGCCCCGCCGTGCCCGCCCGCTCTGCCCCGCCGCCTCCCGCCTCCCGCCACCTCCCGCCGCCGCCGCCGCCATCTCCGCGGCGGGGCCGCCCCCTGCCGGCCGCCTGCGGTACGGCCCCGCCGCAGCCCTGGCCCGGCCCCGCGGGGCCCTCGGGCAGCGCGGCTCCCGCCCGGCCCGGCCCGGCCCCCGCGCCCCGCTGTACTTACTGCCTTGTGAGGCTCCTTCCCCTGAGGCAGCTTCGGTGTCTGCAAAGAGAAAGAGCAGCGCTTAGATCCACCGGCCGCGCCGCCCCGGCCCCCCCGCCGCCTCGCTCGGCCCCTCGCTCTCCTCTCCGCGCTCTGCCGGCCCGCCCGGCCCCTCGCGGGCGGTGAGGGGCTCACCGGGCGGGACATGGCCAACAAGGGCTCGTGGCTGCAGAGCAGCTGCCCGGGGTCATGTAATGGTGTAGGCTGGAACGGACATTAAAGCCCATCCAGTGGCACCCCTGCCATGGCAGGGACCCCTCCCACTGTCCCAGGCTGCTCCAGCCCCAGTGTCCAGCCTGGCCTTGGGCACTGCCAGGGATCCAGGGGCAGCCACAGCTGCTCTGGGCACCCTGTGCCAGGGCCTGCCCACCCTGCCAGGGAACAATTCCTGCCAATATCCCATCCAGCCCTGCCCTCTGGCAGTGGGAGCCATTCCCTGTGTCCTGTCCCTCCATCCCTTGTCCCCAGTCCCTCTCCAGCTCTCCTGGAGCCCCTTTAGGCCCTGGCAGGGGCTCTGAGCTCTCCCTGGAGCTTCTCCTCTCCAGGTGAGCACCCCCAGCTGTCCCAGCCTGGCTCCAGAGCAGAGGGGCTGCAGCCCTTGGAGCATCCCGTGGGCTCCTCTGGACACATTTAACAGGCAAGCGCTGTGAACCCAGGAACGCGAGCAGCGAACAGCGCACCCGGCTCAGCTCCCCTGGCTCCACCACCGTGCCTGCCCTCCACAGGCAGTGATGGCAAAGCCTCCACAAGAGATGGGCCGCAGGAATTCCCCCAGGGTGAGTCTATCCTGGCCTTACTGAAGGCAGATGAGAAAAGAAGGGAGAAAAAGCTCCCTCCATTGTCGTGTGTGGGACTGCAGGAAGCACAGAGCAAAGATTGTGTTCAAGCCCTAAATGAATGCAACAGGCAAAGCTGCGAGCTGGAAAACAAACCCCAGAGTTACAAGTCAAGGATCGTAAACGATTAGGAAAGCCAGTTTGAAGTGTTTCATATTCATCCTAAATTACATATACTGTATGTCACATTATCTAATAATGTAACTGCGTTGCAAAATATTCCATATGTCTGTTGGAATGATGCTTGCACTGTGCTGGAAACCACAGCTGCAGAATGGCACAGCGTTTTTGACTTTAAAATTTTCAACCTTAAGTAATGAGCACTGTTTGCATTTAATTTCCTTATTTCTTAAAAATAATAAAAACAAATAATTGTGGGTTTGGGAGTTTGTACATATCTACTTGATTAACCTGCCTGATTAGATCATTTTTCTAGGCAATGGTATTAATTTGGCACAATTTCATAAACTCAGGGGCCAGATCACAAACCCTCAGTATCAAATGCAGAACCTTAACAGCAAAGCCCAGGATTTTTCCACAGCTGCTATTTTTTTTTTAATTCCCACCCATCATTCAAGGAAAAGCAGCTATGGCACAATAGATTTATGCAAAATGCTGTTCTGATGTTCACAAGCAATGGTATAAACAAATGATAAAAGATATTCACTATTTAAATAAAAAGTACTTTTGTCAAATTTAACAAGCATCAGGCAACACACAAAATTTGAGGAACAGCCATTTCTGAACTGCGTCAAGAAAAGTTGTTACTCTTAGTCATAAGACAGACTAAAGTATTCATGAATTAAAAAATGACCAATTAAAAATCCCCTTACAGCCCACTCTATATCACCTTTGAGGTCAGACCAAGTAATTACAGTTGTGAAACAAAAGATGAGTTTCTGAGAAAGTTGCAAAAGTCAGTAAGAATAGGGAGGTGGGCAGGAAGCTGGAAAATGGGTCAGTTAACTCCTGTGTCCCAAGAAACTTTCTGCATGTCATATGAGTATTTGCTGCAGACTGGGAAATGCGCATGGGAAAAATGGATCTTGGGATGCAGGGCAAAGGACCTCCCCAAAATCATCTGGTATTTTGAGTAATAAATAACATGAACCCCAACTTTCTACAGCTCAGGAATGCCATCTCTCCTCAGGGATGGTTATTCCTCTATTAGTTTTCTACTCCTCACCTCAAAATCCTTTCAGTGACAGAACCACTTTAACTCAGATTCCAAAAAATATGCACTCTGGAAAAAAGCATTTTTCCATATTCACCATTTGAATGAGTCATCTTCCTTTTCATATTTTTTGAATTGAGCAGAATCCATTCTTGGAAAACATTAATCTGAAACTTGAAAAGCTTGGAGAAGTTTTTTAACAACTGGTGAAACTCAAAACTTCGTCTGAAGAATCCAGCCCCACTCAGAGCATCCAGGATCTGTTGTGGTGAGGGCAGCCCAGCCCTCAGCTGGCACAGCCCTGTGGGGGAGGACATGGAGAGCTGATGGGCTTGAGGGGAGGCAATGCAACAACTTATAATGTAAATAAATAATACTGAAAAACAACTTGAGCAAAATCATCAGTCAACCCAGAAAAGCTTATCTGGAAACAGAGAACTTCCACCAATTCTTGAGCTAGAGGCGATATATCCTGCGAGGGTTAAACTCGAGCCTTGCTATTTTCTTTCTTTGCTTTTGGAAGAATTCTCCTTTGGGTACAAATCTCCCTTGCTTGGCCTCAGCCCAGAGGTTTATAAATTTGCTGTTTGAAAGTCTAATAAAGCAATTTCAGCCCTTTTTTTGGGAGTTATCTAAAAGCAAAATAATTTTCCTGACTCAAAACATGCAGATGCTTTGTTGCTCATGTTGCTTAAACACGACCCAACCGTACAAAGCAGAACTTTCTAGCTGACTAACTCCTGAAGGCAATCCAAACCTTTTAATGACCTGAAAAACCCCACACAGCTAAAATAAAAGCACCGTAAGCAAAACATTTTTAAGCCCTGGGTTGCGTGGAGGTGAAGCGGTAACATTTGGGCCAGAGCCTTCCATCGGCACCGGGAATGCACAGCCCCTCTGCTCCAGCTGAACTGCAGCAGCAGGAAGGAGCTGGGATCCTGCAGGGCTGCATGGCACTCACAAAGGAGCCTTTCAGCTCCACAACATAACTTTTTTGTTTGGTTTCTTTTTTTTTTTTCAATTTTATTTGTGAGTTTTGGGGAGGCGAAAGGGAAGGAACACAACCTTTTCCTTTCTTCCTCAATGAAACATAATGGGGAAATTTCTTACCTATGTTTCTGGTTCTTTGCAGAACCTTTACACGGGGGTTTCCGTGCCTGGATCTCTCGGCTTTGGGAACGTGTCCCTGTGAGGCAGCACGTCCTGAGGCAGAGCTGCCTCAGCCCTTCTGCAAACTGCCAGAGCAGTCGCTCCCTGAAAATTCTCCAGCCAATGCTCAGCACCACAGGGAAGGCTCAATAAACTAAGAAAATGCCCTGTTTTATATGATAAACTCCCCTGCTCCTGAAGGCAGACAGGAAAAGAAATCAGCCTGAAGAACACGGGTCACCTCCAATTCAGCTTGTCTGCCACAGAGAGCTGGAGTGGAGGCAGGTGCAGCTGTAAAAAAAATCCAGAAAATTTCTCAAAAAAATGCTCATTGCAAAGAAAAATGTGATGTTGCCAGGGCGAAACTCTTCATGTGGAACTGAACAGCTCAAAGGATGAGGAGACATTAAGTTCTGCACAGGGCAAAACAAGCAGTGGATAAGGATAGATCGACTGCATGAGCAGAGAGGGTGACAGACCTTCCCCCTGCTGTAAGGCCCAGCTGGGCCCTGGACACAAAAACCAGCTCAGAAATAACCCTGGTCAAAGCAAAGACAACTAGAGGCCCCCAAACCATGCATTTTGTGTCTGTGAGTGGTGATGACAGACAGGCTGGTGACACAGATGTTTTGTTCTGCCCCAAAGGTCCAAAGCAGAGCAACACCAGTTTCTCTGCTCTCCCCTGGCCTGATCCTTTTCTATCTCCTGCTTTGTCATCTGCAGCACCACCCCAGGGCTTGGCCAGGGCCCGTTAGTGACACAGGAGCCACACAGACGAGCAGGGGACAGAGGCCTGGGATGGGGTGTATCCTTTGGCAAATCCCAAACAGCAGCTACTGCTGCTGGAATGGCCAAAAAACCTACAGAGAAGAAAGGGGCCTCAGTTTGTTCTAGCTTCTCTGATGCTGAGCTGGTGTCTCCCAGGATCAGTCCAACTTTGGGAAAAGCAGATGTTACATGACTGATGGGTAGCCAGCCCTTGGGAAAACCATGGCTGGCACCCAGAAAATCTATCCTGCAAAGAGGGAATCCAGGTCCTGCCATTGCAGTCTGGCTCCTCCCTTGCCCAGCCAGAAAGAAACGACTGAAGGATTCAGGATTAGAGTTTCTAGCAGCTGAGAACTGCACAGGGAGCTAAGGGAGCTCACATAGAGTGCTTTGAGGAAAGCAGCCCTGGGAGAGCTGGCTGCCAGTGCCCTGGCACTGGATCTGAGACACAGACTGGAGATCACAGGGAGAACAGGAACGTGTGGGGTGACACCCTCAGTGCAGTGATGCCACCATGTTATCCCACGTTTGTCACCCTGGGGCAGTACCAGCTCCTTCTCCTCTGTGAAACCTTGGGGCAATAAAAGCATCTTTCACAAAAATCCCCTCCACTCCTGCAGTGTTTTGCCATCCCAGCACCATTCTTGGTCCAGTCCATGCACAGCTCACACTGGATAATATCACACAGGGCTTTCCTCCAAAGAATGCTTCCTTCTTTTTTCCTACCCATCCTTAACCTTTCACTGCAGGTTATTCCTCTGCAGCCAGGCACACTCTGCCCAGTGCCTCAGCTCCCTGGGGGAATCCCACTGCCAGAGCTGCATCATGTTTGCAGTTTTATATCTTGCTGAAGAGTGTAGATGAATAAATAACTCATTTGTATTTTTATTGTCTTAAGGCAATTTGAATGCACTTTAAATGTTACTACTACATGCATCCATTTACAGTAACATAAACCAACACTTTCTAAGTATCACAGATATAAATTCTGCTTCTCCAGCACTGATGTGAGAGTTGGTGATAAATTTCCACATTCAGAACTTTGAAAATTTCCATCTTCTGCAACTATACATGACAAAGACCTTGGAAGCAAAAGGTAAAGTCATGTCTCCATGGAGTTCATGTCAAAACAATGGATATCAAATGTACAGGTCTATGCTGATATATGCACCCATATAATTTAATATGTTGCTTAATTTCATTATCAAAATATATATAAATATAAATCAGATCACACACTAGGAGGTGATCTCATACTAACAGAGCTCCTAAAATTCCAGCTGAATTAAAGATCCTATGTGCTTGGGGAAGAGAAGTAAAAAGCAATCCTCATCCTACATTTAAATACTACAATTATTATTGCAAAATTATTGCAATGCTGTGATGTAATGGTAAAGCATATCCCTGTTATTTTAGGGATTTTTTTCCTTAAGCTGCAGAGTGAAGGTACTTGAAGCTACATTTAAAGGACTTTAAAGAATTTGTTGGTATTTAGAAAAGAAATACCAGCATGGAAAAACAATTCAGTGTATCCAGAGGTACAGAAGCAGCTCTGTGATATTAAACAGCACACAAGGAATATGCAACCATGCAATTAAGGATGTGTTATGAGACTGTGACAAACTCTGAGCAGTTACTTCTCAGCTCTGTATGTGCTGACTTTCAAGAGTTTGAGCATTTAGAACTTAATATTAGCCTTCATTATTCTTGGATTTTCAACCACTGGTTACACATGAGAAGCTAAAGCAGATTCTCCTGCCAGCCTGGCACAGTGACTCCAGTGCTCACCTCAGGGAACAGGAAACAAACCCAGAGAAAGGCTCAGGAGGAGCTGGTTTCCAGTCCCTGCTGTTCTGGTATTTCAGAGCTCCAAATCCTGCAAACTATACTTTGATCGAATAAACCACCTCAAACTTTCACATTTCTGCAATGAAGCAACATTGGATTGTTCAGTCTTACAGAAAACTCAGATCAAGCCACTCCTGACCAAGCATGAGACCTTTCATGCACATAGTGCATTTGGGAAGTGACCTGAGCTGACAGCAGGGGCACAGGGGCAGCTCAAGGAGCATTTTGATTTGAACATAAAAACACAGCAGTCAAAGTGCCCATATCTGATTTATATCCTCCCAGGCTGGCTTCTCAGGGGTGGATGGAACTCCCTGCTGGGCAGGAGCTCAGAGCACCTCAGGGAGATGCCACCACAATGCTGGCACTGGGACCTGCCAGGCAAAACTCTGGGATCTGAGCTGCCCCTGCACACAGTATGCCCTCAGAGCCCTGGGCAGTAAATACTGCCCTGAACATAGGAGCTGCTCCTGACCTGGGGAGAAATATTGCTGGAGTAAAGAGCCACAAAAGTGAGACAGCCCCAAAGTTTATCACTGGGGCCTTCTCAGTGGGACACCCCAGAGAAGAATTACTAGTGACCATGAAGAAGCAGAGCGACCTTCAAGACCTTCCTGAAAACAGACATAAAATCACAAAATTTCCTGGAAGGGGCTCTCCAGGATCATCCAGGTGTCC
>WBND01002434.1:3231-14001 GCA_013398595.1 Tychaedon coryphoeus | reverse complement strand
GTCAAAAACCTTCAAACCCCAAAACTCAAAATGGAAAAGTGATTTAAGGAATGATTCATAGTCAAAACTTTCAAAACCTAAAACTCGAAATGAAAATTTGTTAGAATTACACTTTCAATGAAGTGAGTGAACGAGCTGCACAAAGAAATGGACTTTTTTTTTTTTTTTTTTGCTTTAGAAGAGCAGGAATTCCCCTTTTTTCCAGCCCCAGGTGTGCCAAGTCCTTTCTCACTGCTTTCTCTGGCAGGCCATGGCCATCATCAACGGGTGTCTGTACGTGTTTGGAGGAACCACAGGCTACATTTACAGCACTGACCTGCACAAGCTGGACCTCAACACCCGGGAGTGGATCCAGCTGAAGCCAAACAACATGTCCTGTGACATGCCAGAGGAGAGGTGAGCACCTGGGCACCCTCAGGAAAGTTTTTTTTTTGGGAGGCAGGGAAGGGGAAGTTTTGGGATACCTTGCTCTGGTTGGGATTTGCAGCCCTCCTTTGCCTGGCAGTTGTTGTGGTATTGGGAGGATGGATTTTGGTTGCTCTCATCAGTGAGAAGAGGGAATTGGAAACTGAAGAATTCCAGAATGGTTTGGGTTCGTAGGAATCTTAAAATAAATCCAATTCCACTCCCCTGGACACTTTCCACTATCCCAGGTTGCTCCAAGCCCTGTCCAGCCTGGCCTTGGACACTTCCACTTTAGAAGGAGCTGGAATATTGATGGTATTCACTAATCCTTGCACTTAATTATTTAATAATTGCTCTGCAATCAGAAAATGCCATTCAGATTTCTGGGCTCAGTAAAACTTCCAATCTCCTGAATGCTCCCAGCTTGAGGGATTGATGCAGCAGAGCCAGGAGTTTCTGCTCAAATCCTTGGAATGTGATGGTGATTTCCAGCTCAAATCCTTGGAAGTTGATGGTGATTTCCAGGCCAAATCCTTGGAATTTGATGGTGATTTCCAGGTCAAATCCTTGGAATTTGATGGTGATTTCCAGAAGGTTTTTTTATTGTTGCTGATTGTGCTGCTTTGCACCTTCAGGTACAGGCATGAAATTGCTCATGATGGTCAAAGGATTTATATCCTGGGAGGTGGAACTTCCTGGACAGCTTATTCCTTGGATAAGGTGAGGCATTTGGAACCCTGGAGAGGAGATTTTCCACACTGAGGAACAAACCAGCACAGCCTCCTCATCTGGTAAAATAAAATTAAAAAAAAAATTAAAGGAGATAATTTGGAGCAAATTGTTCCCCTATTTCTGTAAAACCTGGATTTGCCACACAATGTCCTGGTGATGAATCTGTGGTCACTTTAAATAGTGCTCTGCTTCCAAAAAAGTGGAGTCTGCAGCACTTAATGTGACATTTTATCCCTCCACTGTCCCATTTTTCTCCCTACGTGCAGCAGGAGGAAAGTATTTCTAAATCCTTCTGAGAACAAGAGGGTGTGGATTTTAATTGGTCCAGCTCTTTTAAAAAGCATTATTCTTTACTTTTTTTCAGCTCTAGGGCTGAAATAGCAAAGCTGGGATGGAGCTTGGAAGGGGATTTTAGACCTGCTTAGTCACTGGCTGGGATCAGCTATTTTTGGGTTTGCACTTAATGAAAAAAAGGGATTTATTTCTAGAGGGTCAGAGGCTGTGGCTGCACCATCCTGGAGGATCTCATGGCTCCTCTTTTTCCCTCCAGATCCACGCCTACAACCTGGAAACCAACACCTGGGAGGAGATCACCACAAAACCTCACGAGAAAGTCGGTGAGTTGGGAATTTCCCTTCTTTCCCTGGGAGCCAGAGTGGCCAAGGTGCTTGAAGGTGCAGTTTTCTTGTTCAGTGTGTGACTTCATGCTGGATTTGAGATCCTGCTTGTGCTTCAGCACTGAGGATTAACCCATGCAAGGGAATTTGGCAGTCTGGCTTCCCTTTCTCCCTGCTTGGCAAAGATGACAGTGCCTGGATCTGCTCCCAGAGGATCCAGGTCATCCCTGCTCCCTTTGGGCTTTCCCTGGAATCTCACATCTTGCTTTTCACATTTGGGCAACAAAATTCCAGCATTTTTCTTCCTTCCTTGGAGAGGAATTAGGAATCAAACCTGAAACAGCTGCATAAAATGACACCTTTTATACCTGCGATTGCAGGAAAGCAGAACCTCTTAAAAATTAAACTCAGTGGTTAAATGTTGAGACAAAATCACCACTTGCACAAGCACTTTAAAGCAATTATTGCTGATACTTATATTTAAATTTATTCTCCCCAGGCTTCCCAGCAGCCAGAAGATGCCACAGCTGTGTGCAGATAAAAAATGGTAAGATTTGCCTCTGGAAAATTGGTGTATCTTGTACAACCTGGAGGGGCTCCAGGAGAGCTGGAGAGGGACTGGGGACAAGGCCTGCAGGGACAGGACACAGGGAATTGGGAAAGGGGAGATTGGGGCAGGAATTCCTGGCTGGGCTGGAATTGCCAGAGAATCCCTGGATCCCTGCAATGCCCCAGGAAGGATTGGAGCAGCCTGGGATGCTGGGAGGTGTCCCTGGAATGAGCTCTGAGCTCCCTGCCCAGCCAAGGCAGCCCAGGATTCTGGGATTCAGGACACTCAGAATCCATTGCCAGGGATTTTGATGGCAAGTGGGGAGAGAAAAGAGAGGAAAAGGGAAGGGAGAGCCTTGATGGTTCCCTGAGATTGCAAGGGAAGGCCCTGGATCCATCAATTCCTTGGAGAGGAGATGGATCCAATGGGAGGCTGTGGAGAGCTGGGAATTGCCAGGCTGGAGAAGGGAAGGATGCAGGGAGAGCTTCCAGCACATTGCAGGGCCTGGAGGGGCTCCAGGAGAGCTGGAGAGGGACTGGGGACAAGGGATGGAGGGACAGGACACAGGGAATGGCTTCAGATTGGGAAAGGAATCCCTGGAATGGCCCAGGAAGGATGGGAGCAGCCTGGGACAGTGGGAGGTGTCCCTGCCCATTGAGTTGGAACTGGGTGAGCTTTGGGGTCCCTTCCCAGCCAAGCCAGTCTGGGAATCTTTAAGTGACCTCTGCTGTGTGAGGGGCCTGATGTGGGAGATCCTGAGAGCCTTTGCTGAGTGACTGATGCCAAAGCTGTGTGGGGAGGGGGATCCCTGCCCTGGCCCCCCCTGGTTCCTGGCACCTCCCCCCTCCTCTCTCTTGCAGATGTGTTCGTGTGCGGGGGCTACAACGGAGAGGTGATCCTGGGAGATGTCTGGAAGCTGAACCTCCAAACTTTCCAGTGGGTCAAGCTGCCAGCTGCAATGCCAGAGCCTGTGTACTTCCACTGTGCTGCTGTCACCCCAGTGAGTGACTCCTTTTATTCCTTCATCCAAGCTCTCTGCCCTTGCTGATGTTCCCAAGGAAGTGATGCAGCAGATTTTGGGAGGCTCTTCCTCCTGCTGCTGTTTGAAAATCCACACACCATGGGTTTTGCTTTCTGAAAGAAATGATGCAGAATTTGCACTTTTCAACTCCATGTGGAAATAACAGTAAATTTTTTTTTTTAAAAAGCACAAAAACTCCCTGAGTGAAGTGATTTTATCCTACTGAGAATAGCCTGAGGATAAAGATTACATGATGCTGTTCCCATCCCTTAGGAATGTTGGTATTGCCAGAGCTTTTGGCCATAAGTAAAAGGCTGGAAACCTGGGATTGATAATAAGGCAGCAAGAAATGCCTTTGGTTGTGCCTTCACCTGCTTCAGCTCCTCTCCTCAGGGCAGAGATCACATTCCTTGGTGTCACTTCATTTAGGGAATGTTATAAATGCAGCTTTTCCTGGGAAGCCTGATAAAGGTGTTTCCCAGGCAGCTCAGTGACTGCCTGGACAGCAGGAATGCCCTTTCTTTGCCAGCATATGGGGGAGGAAAAAAAAAAAAAAAAAGAGCCACTCAGCAGCTGAGGTTTTCCCATCTCTCTGTGTTCCTGTCATCCCTGGAGCAGGGTTGTGCTGAGCCAAGGGAATGCAGGATCTCTGTGTGAGGTGGGTGTAGTTTAAAAATACATTCTTTTCAGCTTTATCAACAGTTTGCCACACTCTAAAATGGGTTTGTTGGGATAGAAATCACCTAAAATTCAGAGCAGAGCACGCTGAGGTGGTGTAGGATGAGACATGGCCCCTCTCCCCAGCAGTGATTCCTGCCTTGATTCAGAGGATCCCAGAGTGAAGGGCTGAGGCAGGGACAGCTCTGCTGCAGGGTGGGAGGTGGCAATTCCTGCTTTTCCTGCCTCTCTAACCCCTGTCCCCTTTCCCCACCCAGGCTGGCTGCATGTACGTCCACGGAGGGGTGGTCAACATCCACGAAAACAAACGGACTGGCTCCCTGTTCAAAATGTGGCTGGTGGTGCCCAGCCTGCTGGAACTGTGCTGGGAGAAGCTTCTGGAATCTTTCCCTCACCTAACAACTCTGTCCAGATCCCAGCTTTTGCACCTTGGACTGACGCAGGGACTCGTGGAGCGACTAAAATGAGAACATCTCCCATTTCTGGGTGAAGAATTCCCCCTCCCACCACCCCTCTATTTATGGATTCCATGGATGGTCTTGCTAAGAACATGGAGGAACCTGCTCAAGGCCTTACTCTGCAAATACATCAATGCCTTTCCAGACATTGTTACTTTTAGTCATTGGAAAAAAAACAAAAACAAAAACAAATCCCCTTTTTAATTTATGGAGTTAAGTTACACCATTCATCCAAAAGTATTTTCTGAGACTAAGCAGCCAACCAGCAACCTGTCATCAGCACAATGCTTGCAAATTAATTGGGGAGCTTAATGAGCTACTGAATGTGCTTCACCTTGGTATTTCCACCCTTGTATCCAACGAGGAACATGCAGAACAACCACCAAACCTGCTTTTTGTCTTTGGATAACCCACCCCTCCCACCCAGCTGAGCTCCCCTTTTCCACACCCTCACCAATTCCTGCAGCCCTGCATGTTTCCCATGGAATGTTCCCATCCCTGAGCTTCTGGAGACGGCTGGAACGTCGCCCCTGCAGCTTCCCTGGTGCAGTGTCTGTGTTCTCCCCTTCCCACACTGAAAGCTTTGCTTGGAAGAGTGGGAAAAAGTTGCTACTTAAGGGACTGCTGTGTAGTTTACTGGGGATGGGGGAGGGAAAAGGTTTTTCTGAGGGTTTTTGAAGCTTTTCAGCTGACTTTGCACCCAGAACAAGCTACAGCAAAAACCCTTAGAGTTCAGAGTTCTTTGAACCTGCTCAGCCAAGCCCTGGTTCTCAGCAGCTCCCAGCTTTTGCTTTTCCTTCCTCCCCCACATCCCAAACTGGCCTTTTTCTTGTTGTTTCATGTTGCCCTGAGGGTAGGAAATGTTTAAAGGTGGTTTGGGGAGTGGCTTTGTGGATTGCTCAGCATCCAAAAAAAGGGGAGAAGGAACACCTCTGCCTCCTGCTGGGAACAGGGATTGTCTCTGCACGGGAAGGGCTGGCTCTGCTCCTCTTGTGCTCTCTACACTGAATTTATTTAAGTGGCCACTCAGCAGCTCCAGGCATGAGGTTTGTGCAAAATCCTTTTCAGTTGGAGCCCATTTTTAAGTGCCTTTTGTTTTTAAAATCAGCTTTTCCCAATGCTTTCCTCTTCATCAGAGGTTACACTCTGGGGTTTTAGTTTCTTTTCAAAATACTGCATTTATGTTTAAATAAACCATAGCATTGTCTTTATGTTGTTAATCCAAAGGTGCTGCCCGCTGGAGTCACTGCCCCCCATTTAAGGAACCCAGCTTTTGTCTCAAAATTAAACTTCCCCTATTCTTGAGAATAGATTTTCCTCTTTCTCCAGCTCCACTTGCTGCTTTTTTTCCCCCCCCTCAAGGCTCAGAAAACAAAGGCTGAGCATCAGAGCTGAGGCTTTCTCAGGTGCTTGGACCACAGGAACTGCTGGGAGCTCTGCTGTCTCCATCCCCTGCATTGAACCTTCACAGAAATTTTGTGCATTTCAAATCCCTGTGCTGGTTTTTGTCTCACCTGCTTTCAAGAACATCTCTTATCCACAAGGTGATACTGGAGCCATCCAAGCCTGGATCTCTGAGGTTCCTAACGTTTTCCTTACTCTGGAGCTTTCTCTGAGGTTGCCCAAAGCCTCTCTGGATGATTTTGGAGCAGTTTTAGGACTCTGGAGAGGTCTCAGAAAATTGAAAGTTGGTCCAAGGGACAACATTGGAAACCACAGGGCTGTCAGTCTCGCTTCAGTGCCTGGTAAAATCCTGGAAAAGATTATTCTGGGAAGCATTGAAAAAACCAACACAAATGTCAGTCACAGCCAGCACAGCTTCAGGAGAGGGAAGTCCTGGCTTGGCCACCCTGATTTCCTGCTCCAACAGCACAACCCACCTGCATGATCCAGGAAAGGCAGGAGCTGCAATCTCGGACTTCAGCAGAGTGCATCCAGGACAGGCTGGGGAGCAGCCTGGGGGCCCTGGGGAGCTGGCTCTGAAGAGGGACACCTCAGTCCTGGGGACAGCAGCGAGGGAGGGGATTGCCCTGCTCTGAACAGGCTCCCCAGGGAATGAGCACAGCCCCAGAGCTCCAGGAGCCAGGGTGGGGTTGTTGGATCCCTGTGGATCCTCCACCCCCAGCCCACAGGAAAAGCTGGGAAAGCATCACCACAAATCTCCAAGGATTTCATTTTGGCTGCTAAAATCCATACAAGCACCACCCACTGATGGATTTCCAGGGGTCTTCCCCATTCCATGACCTTCCACTGGCTGCTCATGAGGGACACAAGATCTTTGGAGGCTGCTCTTCCTAAAAAAAATTATTTGGTTTAATCACTGAGCTCACAGCTCCTGCTGAGGAAGGCTTTAATTGCTGCTGGGCTACTGCCTGTGGGTAAAAGCCTTAATTAAAAGCTATTATTAAAGATAGATATTATTAAATTATTATTTAATTTAAGGGAGAGGGAAAGGATCTGCATCCAGCATCTGCAGCAAGTGATGGAGAGGGGATAAGAGCATCCACAGTGCTGCCTGGGATGGGCACAGGATGGAAGGACACAGGGAAAGCCAGCTCAGAACAGAATTCCTGAGCATCCCTCACCCCAGGAGAGCTGGTTTATTTAATCTCAGTAAAATGATGGTACTGAGCAGGTTCTCTACAGCTTCTGCTCTCCCATCCCATCCCTTTTCCATCCTTCCCTATCCTGCCATCAGCAACTCCAGCTGCTCACCCAGCAAAGCTCCCAAATGTCCCAGACTAATGACAGCAGGGTTGTCAGCGCTGATGCCTCACTAGGAAAACAAAAAAGCTTAATAAAGCAGCTTCATTAATCCCTAACGAGCTGCTGCCTTCCCAGGCTGTTCCTGCCTCGCTCAGGGCTGCCCATCCTTTCAGAGCCCAGCATTCCTGTGCCAGCACTCCCTGGTTTTCATGCTGAAGGACATCCTGATGGAACAGGGGAGGGGGAAGAGGCACCAGAGCCTCCTTGCCTGTGTTAATGGAGCTCTCAGTGTTCTGCTTTGGGGTTGTTTTTGTTTTTAAAGATAATAAATCAATCCAAGCCCAAACTTTGTCCTCTCACCACATCCACCAGCATTTCCCTGCATGGGGGGAGATGGCCATAGGGTGGGACAGGTTGGGGACAACAGCAGGAGCATCCCTGACCCCTTCTCAGTCTGGTACAGACCCCAAAGCCAGGAGGAGCAAGGGCAGGCAGACAAGAGCAGGCTGGAGATGAGCTGCAGCTTTGGGAGGCTCACAGAAAGCCAGAGCCACAGCCACCCCCTCTGCTCTGTCCCTGGGGGACAGGCTGGTGACCAAGGCTTGTTTAAGGAGAAACAAACTTGTTTCATGATTTGTACAAAACTGCTTTAATGACAAAACAGCTGAAAATACCTTTGGGTGCATTTCTGGTGCCATCAAACATCCCATGTGCAATTCCCAGGCCCCTCCCAGGCCTGGGAGGATGAGGAACTTCTCAGGCACCTTCTCCCAGTGCAGCACATCCCCAGGGATGGGGCTGACCTCCAAAATCCCCTTCAAGACCCTCCACTGAGGACAGTTTTCCTTCCAGCCACCTGAGTGTGGGCTGGAGATGCCTCTGTGACGTGCTCTGGCCGTGAGGCTCCTCATTTTGGGAGCAATTCCGTTGCCACCACCCTTATGGCACACAGGGGAGCCCAGCAGCAGCAGGAGCTTCAGGAAACGGCGCTTCCAGACCGGAGCCAGCCCGGCCCAGTCCCTGAGACACTGGGAAAGGTCTTGATGGGTGCTGAGCCCAACAAAGGGGCTGGGAAAGGAGAATCCAAACCTCAGCAGCCGCTGGGCGAGGGGGCGAAGAAATACACGGCCAGCAGGATGAAGTAAACCATCACCAGCACCGTGCCTGGGGACAGACAGGGGTGGGGCAGTTACTCCCTGGAGCAAGGAGGGTCTGGATGAGCCCCCTGTAGAGGAGCTGTCCATGAAAAGGGAGTTGAAAACCTTTTAAAGGTGAAAATTGAGTGATCCCCCTTGCAGGTGCTGCAGGGGACAGCTCCAAGCAGGACCCCAGGTCACCACTCACCGAGAGCCCCAACAAGCAGGTGACCCCAGGAGCCCCCATCCCACATCCCAGGGAATACAGGATACTCCAGGTCCCTGTGGGAGGTGCTCACCTTGGAAGTAGTCACATTTGCCATCCATGAAGATGTAGTTCATGAGCACCACGCTGAACATGCTGGCGTAGACGTGGAGGTCGCTGAAGACCAGAGTGAAGTTGGTCGGCTGCAAGGAAGAGGATTTGGGGTTTATGGCCAGTCAGGACAACCCCACACTGACTCTGGCTGGGGATTTGTGTGTCACCCCCTAAACCCCTCTGTCATGTGTCCCCAGGGTGGGGACAGCACAGAAGACATCTGACCCCACTCCCCCTGCACTGAGCAGAAGGGAAGGACAGCTGTGTCCTTTTGGTGTCCCCAGCCCTCCTCAGGAGATCCCCAGGGCTGTCCTGGGGCTACTCACGTAGAAGATGGTGAAGAGCACCAGGATGGGGATCTGGAGCATGCAGACCTGCACGGCGATGCAGTTCCCGATCTCGATGCTGGGGAGGAAGGACAACTCAGGGGCTGCCAAGCACTGGGTGAGAAAATCCCAAACCACAGAGCCCATCCCAGTTCTGACACCATTTTTTGGGTGACTAAGTCTCCTTGAGGAGAAGCTGACACAGAATCCGACCCACCATCATGGGCACCAAGGCACAGGAACCACCCCAAAACTCCTCCTTGGAGCCAGCTCACCTCAAGCTGAGATTGTTCTGCAGGGCAAACTGGATGCCATTGACAATCTCTGGCAGCTCAGGCACCATTGCCAGCACGGTGACACCGATGAAGTACTGCAGGGAAGAGGCAACATCAACCTGTGCTGAGCATCTCAAAACCTTTTTCCCCCCACACACACACTGCTTTTGGGGTTCTAACTGCATCCCTGGAGGGCACATCTTGGTGCTTGGGGCCAGCCAGAGGCAGCTCACCTGTGAGATGGTGGAGTTGGTGAGGATGGGGCTGATGTGCTCCGTGGCCAGGTCAGCACAGGCCGACATGCAGAGGGTGGAGAGCAGCAGGATGAGCAGGGCCCGCCAGCGGGACCAGTGCACCACGGCACTGTGGTGGTGGCCAGGCACTGGGGACAGAGCAGAGGGGTGTGGGGCACTGCAGAGCAGTGACAGCAGCCAACCCCTGGGACACTCGCTGTGTGAGGGACACTCACTGTGACAGTCGCTGATGTGGATGTCGTAGATGTGCGTGTGGGTTTTGAGGGTGAAGAAGAGCCCGATGAGGTAGGCAGCAGGGAGCAGGATGGACACTGTGTACACCAGGGGTCTGTGGGACACAGGTGACACCGTCAGTGCCACCAGGGGCTGGCATGGACACCCATGGGGACATGGACAATCCCCCCAGGGGATTCCTCTAGGGATAGAGGAAATGGAGTGCTGGATCATTGGGGTGCAGAGGGGTTTGGGAGGGATATATGGGAACACAACCAAACCCAGGAGGTGCCACCCCAGTGTGGGGACAGCCCTGTCCCCACTGCCACAGACACTCACTGGACGTGGCTGTAGTAGAGGGTGCCGTTGTTGTCCATCTGCAGAGAGAGCACCTATCAACAGGGACACAGGGACAAGGGACAGCCCTGCTGCCACCACCCAGCACGAGAGCCAGGGGGGCTCAGAGCATCCCCCACCCCAAACGTGCCCCGTTTCCCACTCACCAGGTCGAAGTGGCAGTTGTGGCACAGGTAGTGGCCCAGCGGGTTCTGGGTGACGTTGTGGCACTCGCCGCACACCAGCTTCCCGTACACCTTGGAGAAGAGCGTCGGGGCAAAGACACCTGCAGGGACAGCACATGGAGCACCCTGTGGGACCCCCCAAACCCGGGGGGACACCTTGGGGACACCCCTGTCCCCAACTCACCTCCCACAGAGAGGAAGAGCAGGGCAGAGCTGACGCCGGCAGAGCGGCTGTTGAAGCGCTGCTCCTGGTGCCGGATGCCCCCGATCACCATGCACAGACCCTTGGGGACAGAGAAAACCCAAAAAAATCCCCCATCGGTGCTTTGCTCACAGTGATTTACCAAAATAAGAGTATTGGTCTAACACCAATATTCAACTGTGATGGACGAGAGACTCTCTAACAATTTAAAGTTACAAAGTGAATGTTTATGTGAGGTAATCCTCTGATACACACAAACAAATACATATTCATAATAACAGCCCATCCCCCCTTCCTATGGTAATTAGCTTGAAGAGCTGTTAAGCATTGATTGACTTCTTAAATTAAGTCTGGGGT
>WBND01002430.1:0-10377 GCA_013398595.1 Tychaedon coryphoeus | reverse complement strand
AGAAAGAAGTTTCTGCCTTTATGGGCAGGCACCTCTCCCGGAAACCAGGACAAAAGATTATATTTTTCTCCTCCTTACCACTTCTGAAAATAATATAATACATCTATCCAAAGCTAATACAACCTACTATTCAAATCCAGAATGCATTTTCAGTGACCTTTTAAGGAAATCAAATATTGACAATTGATGCACTGTACAGTCTAGTGGAAATGTGGGAAGGTTAGAGGACAGTGACAGACAAACAATATATCCATGTTCCTCCTCTCTTGCATGTTTCATTTCTCCTGCTCTCAAAAAAGAAAGGTTTTCACCTCAGACATGTCTGAGTGCTCACAAACATGATAATGACCAAAAGGTTATTAGAAAGCATTTCACTTTCTGCCACTTTTACAAGAGATGTAATAGGTATGTGCTCTCTATCTTTCATTTTCATTGCTTACAGCAAAAACATTTTCCAGGTTTAGCACAGTGGCTTCTTCCTTTTCTTGATGATGCTCACCACAGGACTCTTTCTGATAAGGACAGTATGATTTCTCTCCTACACCTGCAGAGTTCTATTTGTCTAGTGTATAAAAACACAGTGCACTGCCTGGACTTAATATGCCAAAGCAAACGATGGAAAAGCACACTGAAATCAATGCAGTTAAAACATGCATGGATTTGGTTCAATTTTTAAAAAAATTTATTATAAATACGAGAACAATCTATCTAAGATCTTCTTTTAAGACCAAGATCACTGTCACAGCCTTTTAGTTTTCTCTGGGATGCTAGGAGAAGGTGGAGCTAAAAATCCAGGGGTGAAGAAAGGACAACCAACTTTTAAATAAATTGTTGAATTTTGGCATTGAAAAATAAAAAAAGACATCTGCATGAGCCTGGGCTAAAGCAACCCATAACTATACTGAGCTTTGGTCAAAACTCATCATAACTTTCAATTCCAAATTTCCTATTCTGAAAAATACATGTGTGAAAACAGACTTACAGCAAAAGAAGGCCAAACAGAAAGGTGTTTTGGTTCCAAAGATATTTTAAGTGCACAACTGACAGAAACTTTCTTCAGCTTTCAGGTTTTGTTGTGATGTTACATCAGAGTAACACATACCAAAATCCCTTCACAAAAACAGAGACCATCCAAATGGTACCCATTCCTGACACACCTGAGAGATGCACAGCTAGAGGACAGCACTTTCCTCATCTCCCAGAAAAGTATATAAAGTGCATGAACCACCTGTTTCCACCCTCTCACCTTAATGCTGATGTTTTACTGCTCTCTCTCCATATTTTACATATGAAGAGATGTAAAAACATACTAGATTGCATTTAGATACTATGAAATTACATTGCTGAAATTACAGAATTGTACTTATTTTAAAATACATTATAAACACTAACCATCTATTTAATGACTTCTTAAAGAATATAAGTTTTGTATTCTTCCAGGTATTACAACATAGTATTGAGATAAAAAAATACTCTTTTTGGACTCTAAAAACTCTTGGAAATTTTTGATTGCAGTTTCCACAAGTGTCTGTTGGCTCAAATTCCTTTTTGAGCATTAGGGAGCAAAGTCTCATCCTTCCTTCTGTACATTTGGGAATAATGCAAAGCCCTTCTGCTCCACATGAGCCATCTCCAACTGGACCTGGAGTGCACTGTAGCATAGGCAGCACTTGGCAGAGCATCACAGACAGAAGGGCTGAAAAGGCCCTGGTGAATGTCCTGCTCGTGGATCATGACCCTATGGCTGCACCAGGAGCATATGGTCTTCCATATTGTGCTCTATGAATCCTTCCTTGTCTCCTCCAATCAATGTCAGTTCAGCGATGCTCAAACACGTTTGGGACATGGTTTTCAGATGGTAGAGAAGTGATATATTGTGATGACTTGTTGTGAGTGTATTGTCCCAAAACGGTGCATGCTAAGTTCCTGCTGGCTACATGCAGCAATAAAGGCCACCTTCGAGGATACCATGGCACAAACCAGTTGTTTTTAGATACCAAAGAAAAGAGGTATGCTAGGGCCACTAAGCCAGGATTCACAACTCAAGCAGCTCACCTTGGAAAAGTATGCCGTAGGCATAAAGGAGAATCACAGAATTATTGATTCGTTGAATCATAGAACCACAGAATATCCTCATTTCGAAGGGACCCACAAGGATCACTGAATCCAGTCCCTGGCCCTGCACAGGACCAAGCCCAAGAGATACACCATACGTCTGAGAGCATTGTGCTAATGCTTCTTGCACTCTGTCAGGCTTGGTGCTGTGACCGATACTCTGGGGAGCCTGTTCCAGTGCCCAAACATCCGTGAACATGTTTTCACCCTCTGGGTGAAAAATACATATTTCTGGTACTTAACCTTAACATCCTCTGACTCAGCTTTAGGCCATTTGAGTCCTGACACCACAGAGATCAGTGCCTGTCCCTCCTCTTCCCCTCACAAGGAAGTTGTAACTGCAGTGAGGTCTCCTCTCAGTCTCCTCTACTTCAGGCTGAACAGACCAAGTGCCCTCAGCCACTCCTCATACAGCTTGAAGCCTTTTACCATATTCGTTGTCCTCCTTTGGACACCCTCTGATAGCTCCATGTTTTTCTTATGTTGTGTCACCCAAAACTGCCCCCAGGACTCAAGGAAAGGCTGCCCCAGCCCAGAGCAGAGCAGGACAATCCCCTCTCTCTCCCAGCTGGTGATGCTGGGCCTGACAGGATGCCAACACATGGTTGACCCTCCTGGCTGCCAGGGCGTTGCTGGCTCATGTCCAACTTGCCATCAACCAGGATCCCCAGGTCCCTTTCCATGGTGCTGCTCTCCAGCCTCTCATTCCCCAGTCTCCCCACACATCCAGGGTTGCCCATCCCACGTGCAGCGTCAAGCACTTTCCCTCATTGAGCTCCATATGGCTGGTGATTGCTTATCTCTCTAATTTGTTGAAGTCTCTCTGCAGGATTTTGCACACTTAACAACACACGGCTACCTTATGACTTCTGAAATCCAATATTGTGCCAGACAAAGTGCAGGAAATACATGTACAGTGCAACAGCATGAAGTGCCAGAGAGCCTCCCAGCACCAAAATGCCTTCTATGTAGAAAAGTGTCACTGCAACGCTACCTGCCAAATTCCATAAGACTTTGCCTCGTCCTTCTCCACAACCCTCATGAAAGCTCTGCAGAGATTACTCTACCACTTTATAATCTGATCAAGCTGAAAGAGCTGGCAAGCAAAGACTGCCTATTTGTATTTAAAATACATTTATTTTGCTGGCATTTTAGTATCCTATAGACCATACACTCCTGCACAGTTCTTACCTAGTGCTTTGTGTAATCCCACACTACTTTATACAAGCGTTTAGGAAATGTAATGTTTTTATTTTTTTCTTTTATTTTTTTTCATTCCTTACATTGATCCCTAATGCTTTATTAAGTGCTCTAGAATTTATCATGTCAAAATTATAAAAGCCACAAACTGAAGCTTTGAATAGCTAAAGAAAACAAATGAAATAGTAGCAAAAAAAGTTCTTAGAAGAACTGAGATGCTTCTGCATACAGTTGTGAAGAAAAATTTAAACCTATTTAATATTAATTTAGTACACTGACTTCAGTGGGAATATTGCCTGAAAAAGATGCTGCTACTAAGATTCCTGGAAAATAACCAAGCTTTTCATTTTGCCTTGCACACTGCAGTCTGTATTTAGTTACTGAGAGACAGACTTCAATTTTCTTCTGCTTCCCTACTTTGAACCATAAATCACTTTCCAGTTGTATTAAACAGACGTTCAGAAAAAAAAAAGGGATAGTGGTCATGATTAAGAAAACATAGTAAAGGTCCTGACAAAGACATTTAAAGGTTGGAAGGGTAACACTTGAGCATCTAGTACTATCTATCCTCCATTAGCTTTTTAAGTGCCAGAGAAAGGAATGCAAATGCTTGCAGGCATATAAGCATCTTTGCAATGAATATGTACTTTAGAACTTCAAACTGAACTTTCACGACATCCTTCTGCCATTCTAAGTTATACTCTTGAAATTTTGCAAAATTAATCATCACTTCATATATCAAATTGTCACACATACAGAGGACGAGAGACTCACTTACTTAAGGAAACAAAGGCTCAGCTACTTTTTGCTCTCTTACTCCTTTTTTATCTCAGGAAAGAAAAAAACTAATTTGCCTCTGAATGAGGATATGTGTCACATCACAGCAACAGAGTTTTGTATTTGGGAACTGCAAATATATTTGAATTTTATGCATGGAAACAGCAGCAAGAATTTTGAAGGATCAGACCTTCATCAAAGCTTAAGTTATGTGATACAGGAAGACAAAAATAGTATCTGTAAGAATGATAGCAAAAAGCTACACGAGAACAGTTTTAACTGTAGCCAAAAAAAAAATATTATTTTTAGAGTAGGGTTTTTTTACTAAAATGATGTAATGACAGATCACAATGTTTCAAGAAGTTCATCAATATTTGATATATTTTGTACTTGGGTAATGAAAAGCCTGAGAGGATTTCTAACTGATCTCTGAAGCTTTAAAGGGAACTAGAAATTCCACCGTATGTTGTACATAGCTGTGATCTCAGTTTTGAAGGCAGGTAATTATGTAAAAAACCCCTCAGTTTATGCAGATACTGTACTTCAGTCTAGCCCTGTGGTATCAACTCTTAGTATTCAGATGATTATCCAGTGAATGCTGAAACTATGCAAAAAAAAATCTATGAAAAACTGGATCAGCCGTGGCATGCTCCCCTCCCCTCCCCCCTTTTTTTAAGACAATGTTGTCTGAAGTCTTTCTGACAAGCTGCTACCCTGCATTGCAGTACATTCCCTGAGTGCATCTGTTCTTCTGGTACTGTAAAGGAGTTGAGGCTACCTTGCACTCTCCACTGTGCTTCAGTTCACAGCATAACAAGGCAACCAGAATATTAATGCAAGTTAACTAATCATACTGCCTTGCTGATAACTTCAAAATGCAGCAGGTGAGTCGGGGAAAATCCTCTCCCTCAGATGCATGATGTCATGCATTACAAAAGACAGATGAAGAACACTTGCTAGAAGTACTGGCATCCCAAGTACAAACCCTAAAATGTCGTCAAAATAATTTGTAATTATTTAGAATATAAGTTACAAGTTGAATACATATTTATTCTGAAAATGAAACATTCAGAGGTTGCTCTTGGTGCTCTGTGCTTGAGTTATGCCCACAGGGAGACACCTCCCCTCTGTATTGTATGGAAGGAGAAAATGCTACCTTCAAATACTTCCCCACTAACACACACTGACTGTACCAGCAATAATACACCTCTGATTACTGTCATTCATCAAACCATTTTCAGTAAGAGAACAGAAATTAATTTTTCTCAACAAATTAACTGATGCTTCTTTTTTTTCAGTTAGATACGATAACTGATTCAGAGCAGTAGAGTGTACAGTGACACATTCTGAAGTGGCAATTTAAGATTAAGACCCTTCCGCAGGTCACAGGTGTCTCGTGAACACACCCTTAACCTGCAGAGCACACAGGCATCCTTTCTGTGTCCCTGACACCAATAAATGCAAATTATTCCTCTCAGTCAGAAAGAAACTGTCTCACAGCTCATGTAAGATTTAGACCAAGAGATTTTAGATATGCTTTGGTGATCAGACTCCACATTTCCAGAAGAGTTAGGGGAGTGCAGTGGGCCAGACAGCACTGCCTCAGGAGCTTCCATGCTTTCTGCTGTGGGACAGAGCTGCCAAAAGAGTTTTTGTGCCACGCACTCCTTTTGGCTTCCTTCCCTCTAGTCACAACTGAATTTGGTCTTGGTTAATACTGTAGGTTGCCTAGATTCACTTGAATCCACATTTTTTTCTGCTCCCATTTCTCCCCTTCCTGCCAGCCACTTTCAGAAGAAAACTGCATGAAGTGAAAGCACCTGAAGGGCATTTTTTCACCTAAAGTTCTGGTGAACTAGAAATTTGTTCCAAAAGCTCCAAGGAAGATACATTCTGTGTCACAAGGAGAAAGATAACTGGAGGAGGACTGTGGCTATCTGCAGGTGACAAGCACTGCTGAGGATCCCGTTCTCTTGCATCACTTCTGTTTAAACGGTGCTAGTCCTTCACGTCTGAAAAGCTCACCATTCAGGAACAAACTCTTTAGTTGGGCTCTGTTTGGTTTTTTTTGTTGTTGTTGTTTGGTTTTTTTGGGTTTTTTTGGTGTTTTTGTTTGTTTGGCTGTTTTGGTTGTTTTTTGTTTTTTAAATTTTTGTTTTGCTTTGTTTTGTGTTTTTGGGGTTTTTTTTTGTGTGATTCTAGATTTGCATAGAGTTGGTCCATTCAGTTATCTTCCATATCATCGGAAGTCTCACAGAGCTTTAACGTAAATAATGAGGACTAAATACTACTTTAATCTCTATAGCAAAACTTTCTTCTTTTTTACATGAATTGTGATTCAGGGAGTTAAAATTATAAAGAAGGCAAAGGCAAGCACAGAACAGGTTCTATGCAGGCTCCAATTCATTTCACTAAAATAGCTTAAGAAGAACATATTTACAGTATTGCTAACAAGAACATCTTCCTTGACTAGCAAAGCAAGTTACCACCATAAAAAAGGATGTGTGGAATATGCAAAAAGCATTTTCATATCTGTGTCAGTGTTTCTGCAGCTGACATCCTCCTACAGCAGCATTAAAGCACTGTTAGAAAAACATTTTTTGTATTTCTGCTTTTAGTAAGAGAAGGGAATTCCAGTCATCCACAGGGAAACTTTTCTACCCATTGACAGGGATGGTATTCCAAATTAGCAGGTCATACTACCCAGTATACAATAAGTGATTGACCAATGATTTTTATTTCCTATTAGGAAATTTATTTCCTCTTTAGGTTTTCTTAACACAGAACTATGAAAGAACAGCCAGGTCCTAACTATCACTTATCAGTACCACTTACAACACTAAAGTTGTAGCCCTTGGTTCTAGTCATCTGACATAAAATACCTAAATGGCCTTGGAAAATGTAATTCTCACCATCACATTAAATTTCATTGACTTCCTTAACATATTTTCAAATGCTGCTGTCTGGTAAGCTGAAGACAATTTTGCTTCACAAGTGAAAAAAGGACTTGTTTTTACTGTGATTTAAAGGTATCTGAAGAAACCAGCTAGACTAATCCTCCTTTCTATTTCTTACCTAATTCTCTCTAACATCTTCTTGAGAGCCTTTTCTTTTGCCTCAGGAGGGCAAAGTAACTCTAGTAAAAATGAAAATCATGCCCTTTACATTTTGGCCTCAATACATCATTAAATCCTCTTAATTACTCATTAATAGCCATCATTAGTTGTTTCACGTATAATTATTTATGATACATGGGTCAGAGCACAGCAATTTTCTATCTACACAGAGGCTTAAGATTGGAAAAAATTACAATTATGTGGAATTTCAGGATGATAAAGATCTGTAAATACATATTTTGCTTATTAGTCTATAGCAGGACTTATTCACCACATAGTGGTATTACTTCTCTTGTCTAAATAATTATGCATCTTAGCTGTGTGTACCACCTTGACCAAAGGACTGCACACAACACATATTTTCCTGTTTTCTATTGTGTATATCCTAAAGCACTCACCGACACACAAAAAAAAGGAAAAAAACAGAGGAAAGAGCATGGATTGTAAAAATGTGCAGAAAAAATAAAACATAAATTACTCAGCCAGGGTTGTTTTTCTCCATCCATCTTTGGCATTTTTCAGAACATGATACCTACTGCATTCATAGCATCAATTCAGATGTGCTCACATTAGTGCATCACCATAGAGAGATTGTCCTATTAAAAGGAAAATGTGGAGCAGGATTATTACAGCTGCACATATTCATTTTATGAAATAAACAACCCTGATGCTGCTGCTTTAAAATGTGTCCCTTATGGCAATAGTCTTAAATTCACTAAACCACAACGGGCCTTTTCAGGAATGATTCTATTGCAAGTTCAAAGAGAAAGATAATATACGTGGAAATATGCTTTGGGAGTGAATTACATCCATGCCAAATACATCATATTCTAAGCAAAATATGCTCCTCTTTCTCTATCCAAAGTCATCTGAAAAACTTAGCCTCAAAGTTTTAGGGAAAGAGAACTTCCTAGGGAAGAGAACTTTCATTTTCAATTATTTTTTACGTTGCATTTGAGGAATGTGGCATAAGCTTACAATGAACCCTTGTGCTCCTTGGGCTTTGACTAGTACCAGACTTCGTTTGGGTTAGTTTGCACTGGATTTCAATGACACAATAGCAAAAGTCAGGGGAACTTCAAGGTTCCTGAACACTGGTTTTTTTTGTTACGAGGTCTGTACATCCAAAGGCTACACAGAGATAACTGTCAGCCCACTTGTCTCCTTGTAACACAAGACAAGGAGCTTTATCCACTAGTCCCGCCAGCTGTTCTACAATTCAGTAATTGAGCCCTACTCCATAATCAATCAAGCCTCAGTATAAAAAAGGCTATCTTTGTATACCCCGTGTCCCACAAAACCTCATTAACATTTGTTTTAACAAAAAGCAACTGGAAAGAAAATAATATATTTCCAAGGTAGAAGAGCAGGGGATGAACAAAGAGGAAACTGAATTTATTTTGTTTCAGTCTTTGCCTTGGCTTTCTGAGAAAGGACAAGCCTACCAACTATAGCAGTATATTTTGTTCAGTGGAAACAGCTGTATCTTATTGGAAGGCTACAATATAAATAAATTTTCTTGATATTCAACAACTAAAAATCTACTCAGGGGAAGTCCTGTACTGGACAAATTTTCATCCCCAGAAAAACCCACTTTTGCTCCTAGTCTGTTCAAGTAAGAAAAAATTGAATTTTGTGAAAATACACCAAAATATTTATAGTTAGTGATTGTTAGGACTTGGCTGTTCTTTCATAGTTCTGTGTTAAGAAAACCTAAAGAGGAAATAAATCTCCTAATAGGAAATAAAAATCATTGGTCAATCATTTATTGTATATTGAGTAGTATGACCTGCTAATTTGGAAGACCATCTCTGTCAATGGGCAGAAAGCCAAGGAGCATCACTACACTATTAATACGGTTTTCAGGATTCAAACTGTAAAGCAGTAATTCCCACACACGGGAGGTTTCTAAAAACCAAACAAAAAAACACAGAAAAAAAAAAAGAGTTCTGAAGATCACTCAGTAGGCCTTGCTAGTGCCACCAAAAACCCAGACTCCCCAAAGTTAGGAAAATTCTGTGCTTCGCAAAATAGGGCACAAATATCAAATTATATCATCATGTCAACAAGTTATAGCCAGTTCCCTTCTCCTACGAGACATATTCCATTGTCATGATTTTAATTTAAAATGGGTAAATTATCTCTGGAGGAAAAAACTCTCAAAAACTGTATTATGCTTCATGTTCAGAAGAATTATGTTGTTGCAACACTCAGTTTTTGTGCAACACAACTTCACAATTCTTTAAACAAACTGAATAAAACAAGACTTTTTATATCTTTAAAAATATGAAAAGAAGGTAGTGTCTCAGAAACAGTTAAACATTTAACATTTAGCATTTAATCCTAAATGCTGTCCCTGAAGGTTTGATCACCTACCTTTCAAATAAGTTTGAGAGATGTTAAAAGCAACAGAAAGAAAACACTTTCAGTGTGCTCTAAGCATACATGGATTGTTCAAAGTGGAAGATTGTTAGCTTTCTGCACACTGTATTTACGAGATTGAAAAGCGGTTTTGTGGTATGCGAGGTTTTTGTGTTTTGTTTTCTCCTTCCTTTTTATCCTTCCTTTTTTTCCAGATGATAATGATTGAGTCTCTGATATCAGATATTGATATCAGAGCACATGATTTCCCACAATGTAAAAAGTCAATCTGATGATCAGCGAATTCAAGCCCAGAAAAATGACCCAAAACACTGATGCACCAGAAATGTATTCTGAGGGGAAATGACACCATGCACAAAGACAGTGGCAGATTATTTTTGATGTAGAGTATGAAAATTCAAGGAAAGTGCTAGGGCCAAAGCAGCATCACATCCTGGGGCTCCAAGGTTGTTAGATAGGCCCACAACTAACAGTGCACTGCTAAAAGGGCCAAGCTGTAACTGGAACCAGTAGTGCACAGTTCTGAAACTGACACAACTGGTGAGCTAAGGCAGATGAAAAACTGTCTATAAGTGAGAGTTTCAGCTGAACACTTTCACTCCAAAGTAAGACCATGTCACGGTGTGACTGGGATTTGTCAATTTTAATAGATTTAATGTCTCTTGGGGATCGAGTTTAGGAGTAAAGGTAAAGCAGGCTTAAAACTTAAAAAGGTATAAACAGAAATTTATTAATAACACAACACAATTCAGAATGAGATTTCCAGATTATTCCCTCCTCCCCCTTT
>WBND01002425.1:0-12319 GCA_013398595.1 Tychaedon coryphoeus | reverse complement strand
CTGTATTCTAGGGAAGATCCAGTTAAAAAAACTTAAAAGATTTAGTCTGTGCTTGTTGAGGAGATACTTACTGGGCTTTACCAGCAGCCTGGTTCCACTTCCAAAGGTCAGACTGCCTGCATATCCTGCGTTCACACAGTCACACCCTCCCTTACAAAAACCCCCATGCTCTTGTGCACATTTCACCTTCCAGGGCAGGAGACTCTATTTGTCATCAACTCAAAACTCTGTTCAAAATGCCTCTTGGAGATGCTCTCAAAATGAAGGGATGATGTGACTGGGGACAACACCAGGCAAAGGCACCTGGCTCAGCATTTCACATAAGCAGGACTTCTGCAGGCTTTTCTATATCTGGTAATACATAATAAATCACATTTTTTTTATAGGACAGAGACTTGCCAGTTCTCTGAAGAGCCATCTTCTCCTTTCTTGTTCTTGAAATTCCCCATGGGTAGAACTTGTAGTGCTCTTCAAAAGGGATAAATGTGAAAAGCACAAGCGAAATCCATTCTTTTACATTGTCTGCATTATCTCCTTCTACCAAGGAACACTATGTAGATCAAGTAATTTAAGAATTCAGACAGCTCTGTAGTTTGGTAAAAGATTTGCCATCAGCATGGCACTCCATGCTGATTCACCTGATTTTCATTTTGCTGGGAATTTACTCCTTGCATCTTTTGTGTGAGTAGAAGCTCACTGTAATTCCTGGAAAGACTCCTCTCATAACAGGTACTTTCCATGAACTCTCAGATGTTACAAAAAAACCCCAGACTTCTTGCTGCTCTGTTTCCACTAAATGTAGAAACACTAAACTAAACACACTAAATGTTCCAGCCACACTCTCAATTCAGCCCCAGAAGCAGTAGATATGGAAGGAGATTCCCCTCCCAGGATAATTAAATATTACTGATTCCAAGCACCTGATTCCCCAATACTTCTCAAAACACTCATGTTCAGATCATGCACTTACTTGGTTTAACACTGAGCCTCGTTCCTTGGCCAAACTGCAACTTTGCAAAGGTGTTTCCTGGATTGACACATCATTCAAGTGCTTTGCAAAAACCCTTCCTGTTCCGCAAATGCACACAAGCCAGGAAAACTCCTGCTCTGTGACGGTTTCTGGGCAGTGCTGAACTCAGATAATCCCCTCCCAGATTTCCTGAAAATCTAGGCATATATTTGGCACCTCAATAAAATGTTATCATACTGTAAGTGGCCTGGACAGGAAAACCCTTCCATCCTAACTGCAAGTCTCCATTCCTTGTTCCTCATTAAAAATTCAGACTTCTGCTCACTGAAATATAAAGATGAGAAAGAGAACTTGCCTTACAGTCAGGTAATTAACCATCCTCCTAACGAGTTTCTGTGATGGATATGCCATTTTCAGTGTTGCCTCTCCTGATTTGTTCTGCACATATTTAAGTGGATGACTTGCTTATGGGAGGTTTTCAGAAATGCAGTAATGGAGATGTCCTGAATGCAACCCCACGTAGTTCTCCTTCCTGCACCTACTCAGGGCACACATCACTCACTGCATCCTCAATGAGATCCAGATCAAACCAAGTCTGTAGCTGAATTAACCTGCACACTGTGGTGCTCATTTGGGTGTGCTTTGCTGTCGTTTTCCACACACCACTTTCCATTACCAGCATTCTCCTCCCCTGCAGGGAATACTTCCTGATATTTGGAAAAGAGAAGGGCTTATCACAGAATTCAGCGCACTCATGGTTGCTCACCTGTGAATCCAAGGCACAATCTGACAGAAAACACCATTCTGATCCCAAGTCAGGAATGGGGAATTGCTGAGATATTGAGCCTGATCTCAACATAACACAGGCAGGAAGGCCAAATGTCAGACTGCTGCAGTATTTGAGATCTTCACAACTGAAAAAGAATTACACTCTGTGGATCTGCATGATGGAACAGCAATTTGAGCTCAGTATATTTGCAAAATATCTGGCAGAGTAGGAAGGCAAATAGGTAAAAAAAAGCTGCTTCCTTAACCAGATTACATTTACTTATATCACATCTCTGTCCCCTGTCCAAATATCTGCTTTCTTCCTCCTGTAGTTGCAGTGTCTGAGAGTTCTCTACCGAAGTCAACTCTAAAGTTTGAACTCATCTAAAATCATGCTGGTGAATCACAGGACCTGCCTATAAAGAAAAAGTAGTGCCTTTCACAGTTCAAAATGGGAAAAAAACCCAAATCCAACTAGTCAGATGTACATAAAAATTTTATGGGAAATGCTGTCTGGATTGGTTTTCTTCCTCAGGTATTTTATTTCAATTTTGACTGCAAATTGGAGATTTTCCTAAGAATAAAGGTTTGTTCTGACTTCTTTCTACAAAGTGAAAAGAAAGTTCATTTTACTTTACTGTTTTCTGTTTCTCAGGTATATCTGTTGTGCCCATTTGATCCTGGTTTGAGCCACAGAGGGAGGCTTAGACATTCAAGCTGATTTCAGATTGAAAGTCTAATGACTTCCAATTACATATTTATTGTTGAACTTAACCAAACTATGCAGCAGTTTTGAACTAGCACTGCCAAAACCTGTGAATGAGTAGGAAATATGTCACAGCCCTGAAAAAGTCTGTGCACTTTGTCAGATACTGGCTTGGGCATGAAAACCTGGTGCTGGAGACTTGAACACAAACTCCTTTATAAAAAGCACCTCATTGAAATTGCAAGGGCAGAACAGAATTTAACAGACACTTGCAGTTATCCTGTCTGTTTATACTGCTGCTCTAGGAGGAATCTGAATTCATCATCCCAGCTGAATCTGGGAGATCTCCAGGAGCACAGCACAGGAACATTTCTGCATCCAGCTCTGTGAGGAATCAGGAGTAGCCTAGAATGGGCTCTCACTGGATCTGGGATGTGACAAAACAGCATTCTTGAGTGAAAACAAATGCTGAAACACTGCTTTTCCTGGAAGACTTACTTGGAAGCACAAGCAGAAGAGTTCCTCCACCAAAAGTGACCTTCCTGTCACCACCAGACACACGGTGACAAGGGTCTTTACAGAAACCACTGCAGAGGAACTGAACGGATTCCCAGGGGGTGCTGCATGCCTGAGTCAAAGACTCTCCCAAACCCAGCCAAATGTCTTCCTGTGCTGGTGATGGCACCCACAATAATTTAATTCTGTTGCTTAAAATTTCGCTAAACTAAATCTTATCATAAATGGCAGTATTTAATAATTTTCCTCCCACATCGGTTTATCTTTTCTCTGTAAAAGCAAACAAGTCTTCTATTTCACTTTTTCCCCCATTTAAGGTATTTCATGGCTACAAAAACACAGTATTTAGTGTTGCAACGTTTCTCTGCAACCATTGTTGTGTCAATATACCAATGATAAAAGAGCAAAAAATATTTGTCTGAGTCATTCCATGCCATGCCATGCCATGCCACACAGCACATTTGAGAAGGGTTGAGAAGGGTTAAGAAAAATCAATAATGAAAAGGTTTCCAGTCTTATGGACACTCAACAAAAGAGAGACAAGATTTCCTAAACATTCAAACAAACTAAATATTTAGAAAAAAAGAACACAGAAGTGTAATTATTAAATTATCTGTATTCACTTACTTGGTTTTATAATAATTCTTGTTCCTTGTCCAAAAGTTAATTTTTCAAAGCTTCCTGTGCCCACACAGCCAGAAAGTTCTTTGCAAAAACTGTCCAAAGAAATGTATTTCCCTTTTTAACTCCTCCTTTTCAGGAAGAGAAACCAACTAAACAAAACTGGGAGTGGTAAATTATAATATCCATAGTTTATTATGGAGTAAAACTCATAGTTTAACTAGAGACATCACCATCAACCTGTTACACCTAATTGTATCTATCCCTTCCTTTTCTTTCTCCTTTCAACTGGAAACAGATTTTTTTTTCACCAAGGAGCAATTCTCACTCCATCTTAACTGTATGTCTACTTTCAGCCATTAAAACAATTACAAGGCAATCCTTCACTAGGAAAAAACACAACCTTTTTTTCCCAATAGCTTATATATTTCCGTGTGTGAAGGTGAATTACCAGTTGCAGGGTGAACTTAGAATAATGATGTGTGCAGTAATAAAACCTTAATGGACTCAGTTACTACTGGTAGCTCATATGCTGGCAAACATATCTGGCTTAAAATTAAAAGAAGTTGCTCCCTGTGAACACTGCCAAAACACACTGCAGCAAATTGCTTCTCCTTCTGTTAAAGGCTTGTGCCACATCCAGTCTCACAGGCAGGAATAGTCTCATCCAAAACACTGAGCCACTATAGCTGAAATGAAAGCTGCTTTGCATTTATTTAACCTGCAGCTAAATGAAAGTTGGGTATTTCTAAAAACCACTAAGTTCTTACCTGCTCCTACTGACAGTCTGATAGTCTACCTCAGGATGAAAACTGATATTTTCTGAACACTAAAGCTGCTGGTTGTCAAAAAAAAAAACCTGAAGAAAAATCATTGGAAGATAAAGACACTCAAGAAAATTTCCATCAATAGATTTCAGCGATAAGGGTGAGGTAAGGACATGCATAAATTCTTCACAGCCTTTGCTATCCAAATGATTTTAAAGCCCATGTTAGATACAAATTAAACATCAAATTTCTTGGAATATTGAAATACAAGTATTCACATAGCATTCATCACTTCAATTCTGGAAACTTAGAATAAAGAATTCCCAAATCATCAGTTAATCTCCATAGGGAACAAGTACTGGACATCTTTGCCCAGATCTACCTGCCTGCAATCCTCAGAACCACAGGCACTTCCTCACTAAAGCCTCTCAGAATTCTTTCTGGCTTTGCTTTTATGCCCATTCCTCATTCACATTGAAGCCCTTGATTTTCACCTCTGAATTTGTACCTTGGCAAACCTTTACAAAATCCTGGCCATGGAAACTTCTGATCCATGACAGACTTTCTCCCTACTTATTAAAAAAAGGAGTAATTATCAAATGCTTTTTTTTCAATTTCTAAATGTAAAACTTGTAAAACCTTGATTTGAAAAGAAACTGACACACTGCAGAACGTGTTCAGGGAAATGAGATATGTTGAGAGATCAGAAACATGTCTTACACATGTGAGCTGTCTAAATTTACTACAGTCCTAATGTCCTGTATAACCAATAGGAAAACATGGACATTTTTTAAGTACAGTTCTCATCTTGGGGATTTAAGTCTGAAAAAAAACAACACCTCAAAAAGGACTGAAGAAGATGGAAGCAAAATCCCCTTGGGATGGCAGATTTGACCTGGAATATTATGAAAGGGAGCAAATTGGACTCACAATTCTGACAGTTTCAAGATGAATATTCACTTACTATATATCCAAAAGGTGACACATCCACTAACTCTTGACAGTTGGAAAAATTGCCATTTAGGAAAAAAGATAAACTCCTGAATCACAGATTCATAGCATGGTTTGGGTTGAAATGGACTTTAAAGGTCTTGTCACTCCAA
Source organism: Tychaedon coryphoeus (assembly GCA_013398595.1). NCBI lineage: Eukaryota > Metazoa > Chordata > Aves > Passeriformes > Muscicapidae > Tychaedon > Tychaedon coryphoeus. Next base: position 6,868 of record WBND01002425.1, on the reverse strand, counting down.
CCCCTTGCCATGGGCAGGGATGTCACTCACTGGATCAGGCTGCTCAGGGCCCATCCAACCTGGCCTTGAACACTTCCAGGATTGGGCCAAAGCTCATCTCAGTATTATAAAATTCCATTTTTGATATGTTTCTTTTGGGCACTTACCTGGATAAACAGAGAGTTTTGTCCCTTTTCCAAAAGTCAGCCTGTTGTAGCTACTCTGGAGTTTCACGGTGACACAGAGCTTTACCAAAACTGCTGCCAGTAGCTTTTGGGTAAAAGGAGATTTTCAACTTTGATGTGTGCTCACAGATCTCTCAGGGTGTTTCTTCTGTAGCTTCCTGGGTCAAAACTGAGCAACCTGATCCAGAGAAGGTGATGAGGTCTAGAGAAGGGGGTTGGAGTGAGGTGATCCTTAAGGTCAAACCAAACCATTCTATGATTAAATGATCAAAAAAATTTTCACAACAATTCCTTGCAGTGAATCCCAGAGCTGTGGGATCCTATCTCACCAGCCCAGCTCACATCTATCACAGAGGAGGTTGTGGTCCATCCTCCTGGGATAGCAGCAACCATAGAAATCAGAATAATTAACGGTAAGCATGAAGATGAACAAGATGAAGCAAGACAGGAGTGAAATTTTCCTACAGCACTTTGTCCATGCACCTCAGTTAGTGCTCATCACAGCTTACAGCAGCCTGCACCATCAGGCAAATCACAGCAAAACTGTCTAAACTCCTCATCCAAGGGTCCCCATCCCCTGAACAGCATCAAAATGATGATGAAGCCTTAAGGATTTATTCCTCTCTAAGGTATGAATTTGCCTTTGTTGTCACATTTCCAGTTTTGGGGGGAAAAAAAAAAACAAACCCAAACCCAAACAATGAAACAACAGTAAACCCCAAAACCAAACTAAACCAAACAACAAAACCACAAACACTTCTATAATCTTCTTGTGTAACTAAAATGATAGACAGACCATCTACAGAGCAACTCAGGCCCACTTTCTGCCTCTATTTTCAGTCCAATAGATTCACAAAGATTTCTAGAAACTGGCATTGCAGCCCCTGAACTCAGTATTTTCTCTTTCTGGCCTGCACAAGAGCAGCTACACATCAGTAACTCTGACAACTTGCATGCAAGCAGAAGTGTAGAATATACTCAGAAAATTCTTTTCCCTTCACATTGTTTTTTCCTTATTTCTCTTCTATTATACTCACTTGGATTTACCTTCAGAGCAGTCCTTGTCCCAAAGCTGTGTGCATTGCCATTTCTAACCTTTCCAATGCTATGGAAGTTAGCACAAGACCACCTCAAAATGCCACTCTGAACTCTGATTCAAAAATCTGTGGAAGCCACACAATTCCAGGAACCTCTTTCTGTTGCTTTGTAGCTACTCTGGAATGATCAGGTTCTTTACTGTTCTTCAGAATTCCTTGACTTTATTATTAAACTCTTCCTTGACCAAAAATTATTTTCTCAAAACTGGTATGTCACAACTGTAAGAAGCTTCACAAAAACTCAAGAAATTTTGCAAAAACCTGAACCCAAAACTTGTTGAGTTCTCCCAACTAGAACATGAAGAATCACTTGTTTCAGCCTGGTTCTTTAAGGCACTTCTCAGTATTAATTCCAAGATTTCCATGTAGAGCAGCTGCTTGAGACAACCACATGCTTCTGCTCCAAGCACTTTATTTCTCAGAGTTCCCCATTAGACTTTCACTGTAGAACTACAAAAGCTCATGTTTTTCACTGACAGGGCTGTAGGGGCTGCTCTAGTGCTGCTGAGATATAGCACTGAAAGCAGGATAAATTGGTCATTTTGGCTGCAGGGACACTGGATTGCTGCTCTTGATTCACTGAGGACAAGAACTGATTTACTCCTGTCTAGTTTAGCTGTAAACCAAGAGATTCTATGGAGATGTTTTTCCCGTTTGGACTCACTCTGTGTATTGCCAATTAAGGAGAAATAACCTGCCTTTCAGACAAAAAAAAAAAAAAAAGAAAAGAAAAGAAAACAAGCTCAGAAGTTCTTATGCTGAGTGGGTTTCAGTGTGAAATATAATCCCTTGACATAAAGTAAATTGATATTTGCCACAAATGTTTTCAGTACCACAGAAAGGTTTGTAAAAGAAATTGAGTTTAAAAAGAAGGGAAGCAAACAGACTGATGCATGTCATTAATTTTTTGTCTCATTCACTGCTTCTAGATATTTTTCAAATTGCTGATATATAGGAAAAAAAGCATTGTAGTATTTTAATCCAAATTTTTCTTTCTCAAATGTAACTTCAAACTCTTCCACACAGGACAAACAATTCCACATGGTGTCTCTCTCTCTGAACAGGCAGTAGCTTCCTAATCCTTTCTCAGGTAACACTGGAACTGGCAACCACAACCAGTTTGTCCAGTCAGAAATAGGTCTGAATTTGCAGAATGACATCAAACTGAAAACATCTGATTTAGTAGCAAGGATCTCAATTGCTACTGGCCTTCAAAAGTTAAATGAACTTGAATAAAAATAAAATGTAAATAATAATTAAAAAGTAATTTAAAATTAATAAAAAACTAAAGTAAAATAAAAATTAAAGTAATAAAAATCAAATAAAATTTGCCATTTGTGTGTATTAAGTTCATTTAACTGCACAGGGAATAATGTGATATAATTTGCTAATATCCATTCATTTCCAGTGTTTTTTCTACTCTTACTCTGTACTGAATGGTATCTCTGGGGAGATGCCTCATTGCTATATTAGAGTGAAGTTTTGAAAGCAATTGCTTTAAGCAGAGTTCTACTGATTATCTTCATTTCACTTCCCCAAACTGGCTGCTGTAGTTGGCAGGGAAGTGATTTGTGCTTCTGTTCATTTTTTTTTCCACATTTTGGAATAGTAAATGGGAGTAAATGGAAATATCATCCCCACAATTCTCCAGGCAAAGAGGAGCAGCTCACCTGAAAACACCGTGAGCCGAAATCCAGACACAAAATGCAATGTCTCAATGAGCTTGCCCACAGCAGCTCAGCCCTTTACAAAAACACCTCCTCCATCCTCTCATGAAATTTAAGATGTTTCCATGGCAAATTATGATTTTTAACTATTCCTCATCACATAGAAGTATTGATAATGTTTGTTTTAGAGTGATTTGAGAATTATATGCAGGGATTAAACATTTAAAGCCATGAAAGATCCATGAGAATATCAGAACCTCTAAAACCAGCCATGCTTTTCCTGATATGGTAACTATGCTTAGTGACATGATAGTGATGAAATCAATATTCTGTGATGATTTCTAAAATAACTGAATAATGCAGATTTTCTGAAAGCAAAAAGAAAATTTATTCAAAACTTTTACTTTTCCCAGGAATGCAATCTCTCTTTCTGTGTCCCACTGGATACAGAAGAAAAGCATTCTGCAAGGATATTCAGGATCAGTTAAAAAAATCCGGGCATCCCTTCCAGAATAGCTTAGTCCATCACTTCTGCTCCAGTCAAGCAGTCTCAAAATACATTTACTTGCAGCAAACAAGAAAAAGGAAAAAATTAGGACCAGTAGCTGATCGTATTTTCTCCTTGGCTGGTAAGAACAGCCAGGATTTTGTCTTTACTCAGGGTTATTGTGACTAAATTGGAGTGTTTGTGGTTCCTGCACAGCAGTAACTCCCAGTGTCAGCGTAACAGCATTTCACAAAAAAATCCATTTTTACCATGTCCAGGTGAGTTTTTCTCTGTAGGTCAGTGACAGCACAGCTTGCATTTGAAATTTTCCCAAGTGCCATTCCCAAAATTATGGACAAAATTATGGACAGCATAGCGAGGAAGGAAGGAAGCAAAGGAAGGGGAGGAAGGAATGACTACTGTTCAAATTATAAATTAAGTGATGGGAAATCTTCATGCCTGTTCATGCAGAAATTATTTCTATACAAACTCATTACCTTTCCAAGCTGTACCTTATGTGCAATCCTACCAATATTTTCAGCTAAAAGCTGGATGAGATGAGGAAGGAAAAACAGCTGAAAAGCAGCAGATCACATCAGTGAAGAGTTTTAAACATCTCATCCAGATTTCCAAATACACAAACTTGCTCAACAGATGGGAACTCTCCCACTGATGCTACTTAACATATATAATTGGAAAACTTTATGTATTTCAATAAAATAGATAGAAAAACTTGTATTAATTAAATTAATTTAAAGACAAGAACATGCCAGTTCTGTGTATTTAAATAATTCCATCCCCTTCCAACTCCTGTACCACTTTGCTACAGAACAAGATTTAAAGAATTTAATTTCTCTCTCCTGTTTCACAGAGTGAATTACCCACCAGAGGATAAATCATTTTCCTAGAGTCCCACAGCTAGTGACCATGTCTAAGGCTGTCCTTTGAAACCCACCCTCCCCTTGTTGCCTGTGCCATTAGACCCCTTACAGCTGTTCAAAGCACACCCTTGGTTTTGTAATACCTAAAGGAGACTGACTCCAAAGCACAGCCCCCTGAATTCCCAGCTGGATTACATTAAAGAAGTATTATATCCACAGGTTTGTGCCATGCAAACACACTCACCTGTTGGCAGAAAGAGCCAGGTCCACAAGCAGAACTTGACGTGAGAAACCCCTCGGCAGACACCTCATCCAAGGACTGGAGCTCCTGAGGGCAGCTCAGCTGCAGCCTTCCTGCAGGAAACAACTTCCTCACAATATCCTTATCCCGGGGCACCAGGCACTCTGGCACTTCCATTCCCTCATTTTCTTATCAGCCTCTTCATTGCCTGCAGCCAGAAAGCTTGAGCTGCATTCCTGGCTGGTTCAGACTTGCTGCTTGCTTAGCCAGATATCTACACCTTTGGAAGATTTGACTTAGGTATACCAGCTTTTTGGGGCACAAATACATCACTTAATCCCATCAAGACCTCTTTCCTCCAGCCCAGGAAATTTTGACCACTAAGTTTCTTGAATAATTTTGAGTTTAAAACTCCTTTAGAAATATTGAGGAATTTTGAAAGCAGTGCTGCAAGTGCTTCCTATATTCTACTCCATTTCTTCTGTTACAAATCACTTCCAGCTGTAACTCTGCTTTAGTCTGAAGTTTCAAATGAAGCTTCTCTGAATCTCGCTGGAGTTTTTCAGTTTTTTCAGCTTCCTTGACTTTCTAATGCCTCTGGATCACTTAGCAAGAGTTTCCAACTGCACCTGCAGGCAAGGCCAGAATGCAAATGAAGAGCAAAGAAGTTTAATTTGTGGCCTGTGCAGACACAACACTTCTTGTGGGGTTTCAGTGGTTTCTTTGATTGGTTGGTTTTTTGTTTTTTTTCTTCCGTTTGAGCTATTTTCTGGATTTCATGAAACCGAAAATGTTGTAAGAACAATGAACACTTTGGCCAGAAGGTAGCAGGAGAGATCGAAGAAAGAAGTTCAGTTTACATCAATAGACCTAATTTTACCAGGAATTTTTAGTACTTGGGGAAACAGAACACACTGGTCAGAATATGACCATCATATGCAGGAATATGATTATTACATTGTATTTTTAATCCTGTATTTATCATCTTATCAAAACAAAAATGTTTGTGTGAAGAGAAAGTGAAAAACAGTCTGTTTACCCTCTCAAATAGGTTGAAATTAAAAAGAAGATTATGAGGAAATCCATTTTTTTTTTAAAAAAAAAGGGGGGGCATATTTTTAACCTCATTCCATGTATTTTAATTACTTCTAGCAAATTAACACTCATAGAAGTTTTGAGGTTTCCTTTGAGTATTCTTCTAAATTCTTCCTCCCAAACAGAAGCCTTTCAGCCAGGGCTGCAGCAGCTGCAGTATTGGGCACAGGCAGAGCTCTGACACCCAGCCCAGACTCACAGCAGGAAGAAAGGAGCAGCACCAGCCACATCCTCTCCAGATCCATCCGAACTGCAACTGCCAGGACCCTGCCCTGTGCCCCTTTGGCAGGAAAGCACTAAATAAAGCCCAGGTTAGGCTGCTGTGCTGTGCCCAGAGGCAGTCAAGGGTCTGAGGGTGAGGAGTTCTGGCCCTAGAACACTGTGGGGCACCACATGGGAAAAGCTCTGAGGATTTCTGCAAGGGCAAGGCTGAGGCTTTGATCTGTGCCAGTTCAGGGAGCTGAGCTGCAAAGGGATCAGCTAATGCAGAGATGTTGATACTGTCCTGAACTTCTCCTTCTATCACATTTTTGCCAGCTCTAGGAAAGCCAATCCACTGAAGGAATGAGACTGGGAGTCCTGCCTGGTGCTGCCAGAGCTGTTCTGGCTCCATCCTTTGTGTCTTGGGCTTAGCAACCTTTCAGATACTGAATCTTTCTTAGATCATTCCCATACATTTCTGAAGAAGCAAGAGAGGTTTAGACTGGAAGCATAAACACTCCTCTCTCTGGATATAAATAAAAACATGAGAGAAAATGCAAAATATTCTCCCTAATATTCAGATTTCCATGTTCTTCCTGATGCTTTCCCATGTAACCTCTTGGAAGGAGGTTTATTCTTTCAGGATGCTCTTAATGTTCTCTGCCACAAGAGAGAGCTCTCACCATTTGGACTTGCTCAGCAGGGCAGATGTCAGATACCACACTCTGCATGAGATTGTCACAGTTTGAAACACAGGTGTCTGCCAAAGAAGGCAGGAACCTTCATGAAATGGAAAATATTACCCCCTTCCCTCCAAATTATTATAACTTTGAAAATAAGGGGCCTTCAGGCGAAGAGATGGGAAAAGGAACACCAGTTCTTTACCAGTATGTGTGTGTATAACAAGGCAAACAAACAGCACCAGCGGCAGCAGCAGCAAACAGACGCAGACCCCAGTCCCAGCTGCTCCCGGCTGCAGGCACTTTCCCCTGGGTGCAGTTCCGGGCACAGCCAGCAGGGGCGCTGCTGGCTCCC
>WBND01002423.1:1796-14285 GCA_013398595.1 Tychaedon coryphoeus | reverse complement strand
TTCCCAGTGTCTGCTGGTCTCTCTCCAGTTCCCGTGGATGGCACAGGCCGGGCTCAGCTTGTTTCCTGCCGGGCTCTGCAGCTGCTCATTCCAGCAGATCCTAGGGGAGCGTTGGAGCCTCTTCCTTCTGCCTGCAGGGCTTGTCCTGCTAAAGCTGGGGTCACCCTTCCTGGGGTTTGGCACTGCTGGTGAATCCAACCGTTTGGATTTGGATTTGCTGTGGAGCTGTTCTCGGGTTTGCTCAGCCCTTGCCCCAAGGCAGAGCAGTTCCAAGCCCCAGGAATGTGCCCGTGGAATTCTTGCTTCGGAAGTGTAAGAACAGCCAGGCCAAACGTCCCAGGCTCTGGGAGCAGGTGGAATTCTGTGCCCAAGGGGAAACCCTGGGTGTGTGAGGGCTCTGCAGGGCTGTAGCAGCAGGAGCTCGGGGAGGTGCCGTGTGTGCGGGAGCTGCTGCTGCTCCTGGCAGTGGCCAGGCTGCTCCAGGTGCCACCTCTGTCCCCAGAGATGCTCGGGCATCCCAGTGCATTGGTTGGAGAAACTCAATTACAGGTATGCAGTGAGAATGTTGGTAATGCAATGAAGAGATGTTCTTGTTTGGAACTCCCTGGTTTTGGTTGGCAGACACAAGATGTTCCCAAACTGACTGAGCAGAAATTTGGGAAGGGCTTCCAGAGGCAGCAGCTTTCCATGGAAGTACCTGAATGCTGGGTGCTTGTCCTGATCTGTCCCCCACACGTGCAGTGGAACACGGGAGTGTTCGTGGCAGCTCGTGGAAGGGAGGTGATGGCATCAAAACACTGGGGTCTGAATTCCAGGTTTTATTGGTTCCTTTAGGAAATACAGGATTTTGTGTTTGAACCTTCTCCCTCCCCAGCATAGCAAAAGGCACAGAGTGCAAGGAGAGGGCTTAGCTGTAAAAACGAGACAGTAATTGTCACATTGTATGGGCAGGGACGTGTTAATGAGTGTAATTAGTGCGGTTCCTGGGCAGGGTGTGAAGGCCAGGCTGTGTCCCCTCTGGGCTGTCCCACATTCCCGAGCTGAGGCAAAGCAGGAGCAGAGCAGGAGCAGAGTTCTCCCAGGCCGAATTCCTGCAGAGAGCAGCTGCTAAACCCCACGTGCTGCCTTCCTGCTGAACCCCAGGAGTGGTGGAGGCTTGGTGGCCTCCTGAAGATGGAGCCTGTGGCTCTTGCCGGTGTCCCAGTGCCAGTACTGGTGCCACTGGCACTGCAGAGTCCCCAGGATTTGCTCACAGTGAGTTCTGGGGCGTCAGGGAGGGATGGGGAAGGAATGTGCACTTCCACCCTTGGCCTGTCCCCCTTCCATTTGCTGAAGTCTCTGTTTCCCTTGGGCTTTCTCCATCCTTCCAAGGGATCTCAGCCCTTCCCTGGCTGCAGGGAGCTTCTCACTCCCTCTGCACAGCCTCACAGTCTCTGCCTGAGCTCTTCAAGAGCCAAAATCCCCTCTTAGTCTGGGTGTTCTCTTGCAGAAGGGAAGTTTCCCTTCCCCATCTGTGACACAATTGCTGGCTGCTCTCTCTGCTTTGGGAAGGTTTTCTTTCTCCTTTTTCAAAGCTTTGCATGTGTAAAACTTGCTCCTCTTCTCTCCCTGGCCCCCTGTAACTTTTCAGGGTTGCCTGTCCCAAGCTTTAGCTGTAAATGAGGGAGGAGCTGTGGCCAGCTCTGCTTTGCCTCACACTGGGCCTGTGAAGCTTTTGATCCTCTTGGGTCACTCATTCCTCAGAAGATGAGGAGCCATCCAGCCAGTTTGGGGTTTTCCTTCCCTGTTCAGTATTTACTTCTGGCCCTGGAGGCCAAGGAATAACTGCTGTAAAACATTTCCCCTGGCCAGTTCTGTGCTTGCTCCCATTCCCTCCCTGCACCTTTCACACCTCTCAGAGCTCTCGGGTTTGTCACAAACTGTTACAATCAAACTGCCCAACCTAAAGTTGGCATTTCAGTCTGAGCTTGTTCTGGGGAGTTGCCAATGTGTCTTCAGGGCCTCATGTCACCCCGTGGATCCTGATCTGAGCTCCCTGCACAGGCCCTGCAGAGTTCTGGAATTCTGCTGGAGCAGCCCAGCCTGAACATTGACATTTTCTGTGCTGATAAACTTTGGGAAGTGACACAAAGTTTTAAGGGGAAGGAAAAATAGTGCCTGTGGTAAATAACACTGAGGCTTTCTTCAGCCTGGATTTCTGGTTATTGCAGTAAATTCTGCTCCTGTCTCTTGGTTTGGGAAAAGCTACATTTCCCAACTTTAAGTGTGAGGTTTAAATAAATCCACAAATCAGTTTCCTCTACATTAAATCTTAAAGACTCTAGGGGGAACATGTTAATTAAACCTGCAGTGACTTGGAGCTGGTGTTTTTTGGAAGTTTCCTCCCTTGGGAGGATTCTGAAGTAACAGTTTTTGTGCTTGGATGAAATTTCTCCGCTTGTGGCTGTGGGATGTTCCCTGACAGAATCCAGCTGTTCCCTGCTAGAAGAGAATCCTGCCAGGATCATTGGTTTATCCTGGTCTAGCACATGAATATCTGCTCCTGCTACTTTTCCATGGCATTCTGTGGTTTTGGATCTAGAAAAAAAAATCCCCAAAACTCCAAATAAGATGTGACCCAGCCTAGCTTCTTAAAAAAGGTTCCCTTTGCCAGTTTGCCAGACAATGATCTGCTGGCAGAGGGGTTGGGTTGGCTCCTCTCACACGTTTTTAGGTGAAATTATTGCATTTTCATGGCAGTGGTTCTGGGCTCTGTCCTGGCTCAGAGCTGTTGCACTGAGTGTGTCATTCCCCTCCTGCTGTTCTGAAACTGGGCTCTTCAGCAAGTTCAGGTTCCTTCAAAGGAAAGCAGCTACTTCAGGCTGGATATTTGGATTTTAATGTATCTGTAAGGTTCCAGCAGGAAGCTCTGAGCAAAACTGGCACAGATTCAACTTCCCAAGAGATTGCTGGAGATGTTGTGGTTCAGAGTCAGGGGTTGGTTACAGCAGCAGATGTTCAGTTGTGTTGGACATCCTGAGGCTTGGCAGAGCCCTGTGGGAGTTGTGTGTGTGGAGCTGCAGGAGGGGCTGGGACAGGAGGGGCTGTGCAGGTTCAGGGGTGCCTCACCTGAGGCTGTGGCTCAGGTTTTGGAGTGCAGCTCACCTGGGAGGGAGGAGCTGGTGAATCCCAGCCCCAGGTGTGGCTGCACTCTGGCTGCTGCTGTTGAGCTGGATGGTGTCAGAACCTGGTGGGAAAGTTGAGCCCCCCAGGACTCCTTGGGGACAGTCCCACGTGTGCTGGGTGAGCTCCCAGGGATTAGAAACTGGAATTAGGATCCAAAACAACATGGGTGGAGCTGCTGGAGCTGTGGGTGGTAATGGACACTCCATGGAGTCCCTTTCAGAGGGACTTGTCAGCCTTTCCCAGCCTCATTGTCCTCCCAAAAGCAGGAGTGGATCAGAGCTGTTCATCCTCTTCTCTGGCTGGAATGCTCTTACTGCTAAATTATTATTTAAGATAAGAAATGGAGATGAAAAATCAGTGGTTTCATTAAGCATTCCTCTTTTTTTTCCAGCTTCAAGAGAGACCTTGGAGGCTGTCAGTTTTGCACAGTGATTCCCAGTGTCCTGTAAAGTGCTGGGCCTTGGGGAGGTCAGGCTGAGCACTGAAACCCCAGTTCCTTGCTCCAGTTAAACTATTCATACTCAGCTGGCTCGTGGTTTCCCACAAACAAAACATTCCATTGTCCACATAACGCAGCTTGGAGCCCTCCTGGTTTAAATTTAAACCCCAGGACTTCTAAAACCAGAAAGGAAAAATAAAATATAATTAAATAGGAGTGTTTATTCCATTCCTCTGTATGCCAGTCCCTTCAAAGGCAGCAGCCATTTGGGTAGTTGCATTCTGGAGGTCCCTGCCAGGGTTATTTGGTCCTGGAGAGGCAATCCCAGTCCTGTGAGGAGAGGGGCAGGTGGAGTTTTCAATGAACTTTTTTGCCTTTTGCTGTTGACAGCTTTGTCTTGGGAGATTTGAGTGCTAAAACTGAATTGATTGTGGCTTAACAAAAACCTGTTGAAATAAACAGCAGGCAGGCCGTGATCTCTTGATCTGTTGGTTCAGTGTGACTCCTTTTTCTTCTCTAAATCCTGAGAAAAACAAACCCCTTGAAATTCTGGATTCTGGAGCCAGGACCACATCCTGTGGGAAGAGAGGGAAACTTGTTCCTGCCGCCTTCCCCATGGGTTTGGATTGCCTCAGGTAACTCAGGGCACTGAAGATCCAGGGAGCTGCAGAAATCTCTGGCTTTTGAGGTGGAGGAAAACCAAGAACATACTGAAGTGCTTGAAACCTTTACTGCATACCTGTAATTGTCCAGTTTTGTGGTCTAGAGAACATGGAGTGTTTCTGGGCTTTCTTATAAGGCAGAGGCTCCATACACGGTTGTTGATTGTTCTAAATTCCCATTGTTTTCTTGGCTTTTCTCCCTTGGTGTCTGTGTCGTCTGGAATCTGATTTGTAGTTGGTGAGGTAACATACGTGGAGCTCTTAATGGACGCTGAAGGAAAGTCAAGGGTAAGTGTTTGAGAGTTTCTTTGTGGATTTTCTACCTGCAATGTTTCTGTGTGCTGGACAGGAGGCCAGGGAGGCTCAGAGTGTGGATGTGCAGTGGCTGTAGGTCAGGAGTGCTGTGGGATGGGAGGAGGTGGGGTGGGCTCTGCAGGCAGGAGCTGTTCCCCGCGTGCCGTTGGCGTTGGCCGTGTCACCCTGGAGCCCAGCAGGCAGGACAGGGCTCTGGAAGATTCCTGTGCTTTGGAAAAGTCACTCGAGTGGTTTGGCTGAGTTTGGAAAGGCCAGGGTGCAACTTCCTGGGCCAGCAGAGCGAGGTAAATTCCTAAATGTAACGTTCAGTGCCTTCATGGGCCTTGGGTCCAGGAGCAGGGAGGAGAATAGGAGCACTCCTGAGTGTCCTGAAGGATATGGATTTAGGGTGAGAGTGTGGAGGGTTTTGCTGTATGCCAGGGAAGAGCAGGTCACAGGAAGCGTGTGGTATTTCTCGGAGAGTCGGGATTTAGTGTTTGTCACAAGCTCAGAGACCCCAGGTTAATCCTGTTAAGGCACAAGAAATTATGGAATTCCAGTATTGGAGGCTTGCCTGTGTAAGGTTACATTTATTGTCACTGGTAGGGCTTAACTGATGTGATTTGGCTTTAATAATAAAATATTTGTGTGTGATTTGAACTTTCACTGATTTTATTTCTTCTCTCTTCCCTCCTGCCTGTGACTGCCCTGGGAATGGCCTCGCCAGGGATGCGCGTAAGTTCACTCTGCACTTCTCCAGAAATCCAGGGATTCTCCTCACACAGAGCGTGCTGAGCTGTGTTCTGTCCCCACAGGGTGGTTGAGTTCAAGATGGAAGAGAGCATGAAGAAGGCTGCTGAGGTTCTGAACAAGCACAGTCTTGGTGGGAGACCCCTGAAAGTGAAAGAAGTAAGGAGGGGATCAGTTGGGTGGGGGAGTTCTGGTTAAAGGTTTAGGGCTGACTCAGAGGGTAATGGACAGAAAGCAGGACTTAAATAGGATAAAAAACCCCAGCCAGCCTTTTTCTAATCATTTTAACCACTGCTGAACTTGTGGTTATCAAGACTAAACTGAACAAAACAGGAGTTTGGCTTTAATTGCAGTTCCTTTGTTAATGGTTTGACACACAAACCTCCATGAGTGTTTGTTCTTGACAAACTTCCCTTTGAGTTCTGCATCAGAATGAATGGATTCCACCAACAATTCCACAGAATCAGCTCTTTCCTGGAATACCTCAAAGATGTATTTCCATTTCAGTGGCTTTGCTATTGACAGCCAGTCCTGGGAGTTCATTCCAAACCCTCTGCAGTATCGCTGGGTTTATCAGGGTTTGGAGCAGGTGTAAGAGAGATTTGTTGTTGGTATTAATGATGGATAAACATGTTGGGAACCAGGGAAATTCCCTCAATAATGAAGGGCACCAATAATGAAGATATCATTTAAATGATAAAGGGTGCTGGATATTGGCTAAAATAAAAGAGATTGACTGCCAATGAAAAGGAAGCTGGGATTGTTTAGGGAGGAGATATGCTGGGATAAAGGAAAACCTGGGATAAAGGGGAACTCCTCCCTGTGCCTGTTGGAGCCCTGGCACTGCCATGGGGATCTGTGTGTGTGTGTGTGTGTGTGTGTGTCCCTGGGATAAAGGGGAACTCCTCCCTGTGCGTGTTGGAGCCCTGGCACTGCCATGGGGGTCTCAGTGTCTGTGTGTGTGTGTCCCTGGGATAAAGGGGAACTCCTTCCTGTGCCTGTTGGAGCCCTGGCACTGCCATGGGGGTCTCAGTGTCTGTGTCCCCCCAGGACCCCGACGGGGAGCACGCCAGGAGGGCCATGCAGAAGGTGATGGCAGCAGGAGGGATGGGCATTGGGCCTGGCCCTGGTGGCCCTGGCATGATCAACATCCCCCCCAGCATCCTGAACAACCCCAACATCCCCAACGAGATCATCCACGCCCTGCAGGCCGGCCGCCTCGGCAGCACCGTCTTCGTGGCCAACGTGAGTGCAAGCCCTGCCCTGGGAGCCCTCAGCTGGGCCACCCCTGAGGGAGGAAAAGCCTTGGCAATTCCAGGAGAAGTTCCTCTCTGTGTCCTGTTGATTCTCAGTTGTCTGTTAATTGGGATTTTTTGAACAAACCTCTGTCCTTGGATTAAATTCTAGCTCTGTGACAGCTTTAATGCCAATGGCAGGGAAGGACAGGAGCTCACTAAAGCTGTTTGCTCATGGAAATCTCTCTGGCATTCCCAACCACGCCCTGTTTTGCAGCTGGACTACAAGGTGGGCTGGAAGAAGCTGAAGGAGGTGTTCAGCATGGCTGGGGTGGTGGTCAGGGCCGACATCCTGGAGGACAAGGACGGCAAGAGCCGCGGCATCGGCACCGTCACCTTCGAGCAGGCCATCGAGGCCGTGCAGGCCATCTGTATCCTTGGGGCCTGGGAGGGCCTGGGGGCCCAGCAGGGCACACTGGGGATGCCAGTCCTGGGGAGGATGCTGCCAGGGCAGGGAAGGGCAGCTGGTAGTGGGTGGAAAATGGAAGGAAAAGTGAAATGAAGGCAGAATTCCATCTTGAAGGAATTGTAATTTGCTCAGGATCTTTAGCAAAGGAAAGTCCCTTTTCTAGGTGGATAAATGTACTTTATCCCAGATTGTCTGAGACAGGTTTTCTGTCTCTGGGTTGTAATTTGTATTAAAATGCAATTGTCTGGAGAGGAGAAAGTCCCTGTGCCAAGGCCCCCAGAGCTGGTGTTTTCCTGTTCCCTGTGTCCTTCCTCTGGCTCAGCAGTGATTTGCTACCTAGAAACCAAACAGCAATAAAATTCCAGGTATTACTCCCTCAACTCCTGGTTATGGTATGGAAAGGAGGAAAATATTCCCCCTTTCCTTTCCCAAAGATCCTGCTTGAGTGTTAATTCCCTTCTGCACTAAGCCCTGTGGGAGCCAGACTTGGGCAGAGGATTTCTGGCATGGCACACTTCAAAGTGTGGGTGTGGCTGTGGGACTTCTCCCTGCTTCCAGTGGATAAAGAGACTGAGGAAACATTTAAACACTTGGGCTGACTTAAAGTTACATTTTGTATCTCTTTGTGAACTTCATTTTACCCCAGAAATGTGTTCTTACCATTTTTTTAATTTCAAAAAGTCTTTTTTCTGAATGTTCACTGTATTTGGATTTCAAGGCTTTTTTAGTTTTGGAGAAGGCAGAAGGATTTGGGATAATCTGATTTTCTGCAGGGTTTTTGTGCTCCCCTCAGAGCCCTCAGTGCTTGAACCAGGATCCTTAACAACCCCCAGCAATGTTCAATGGGCAGCTGCTCTTTGACAGACCCATGCACGTCAAAATGGTGAGGACACCCCCATTTCCCATCCCATTCCCTCTGCTTCCTGAGCTGGGAATGCTCTCCTGATCTGGGAGGGATCTGTGGTTTCAAGGGTGGATCCAAATCCAGAGGGGGAAATGTGGGATTTGCCTGTTGCCTACTGAAGTGATGCAATCAGGGAAGGTTAATTCAGATTATTTTACTAAAAGACAAATCAAAACTGCAGTCAAGACTGCTTTAACTTGAAATTTCTGTATTTTAAATCAAAATTTTAAGAATCAGGAAACTATTTCCTGCTTTCCTTGCCAACTTTAACGTGCTGAATTCCATTTAGGACGAACGAGCCTTTCCCAAAGGAGATTTCTTCCCTCCAGAGCGACCCCAGCAACTCCCTCGTAAGTGTCCCCTGCATGATCCAACCTCCTCTGCTTTTTGTTTGGCTGTTCAGCACCTGGGAGCCAGTCCCAGCCCCAGTAAAACTCTGGTTCAGACTGGAAAACTGGGATCCAAATTCCTGAATAATTTCAGAAGGGGGAATAGTGAAGAAGAACTGCTCAGATTTTTTGGATACTTCTTTCAGCTCATGGCCAGAAGCTTGTCTTAAAACATTCACCTTCTCAAGGCTTCCAGAGCTCTCCATTGCAATTCCAAGATCCCAGTGCCTTCCATTACCAGTGGGATTTAATGGAAACACAGTGAATCAGTCAGCACCTCCCTTGGGATGGTGCTCTGGGAATGGAATGTTTCCCCTTAAATTGGAAGGGCTGAATTCAGCACCTGGGAGTCTTCCAGGCCTTCAAATTCCCAGAGGAGATCTTACCAAAGTATTAAATATGGAAAGAAGAGGGAACCAGGCTCTTCTTGGAGGTGCAGGATGCAGAAAGCACCGACCAAAACCCAGGAGATGGAAATTCAGAATAATTGGCTGCCCCAAGCTGCTCCTTCCAAGCTGGAATTTGAATGAACTAAAAGATCAAGTGTAAACCAGCAGTGGAAATCCACAGACTGCACGTGGATGTGAGGAAACATTCCTGGCAGGGTTTGCTCAGAGCTCCTGTGGAGTCTCCATCCCTGGGAATCCCCCAGAGCTGTGGATGTGATCTGGGCTGAGCTGAGGCCCTGCAAAGGCTGGCATGAATTGCTGCAGTACTGAAGAGAAGAGCTGGCACTGGAAGAGCTGGAGGCTGAATTTGTTCAAATGCAGCTAAATTGGGGCAGCTGATGGAATCTGAGTTGTCCTGGGCTGTGGAAGGGGTCCCTGCCCAGGCTGCCAGTGGAGGAGCTTTAAGGTCCCTTCCAACCCAAGCCAGCCTGGGATTCTGGGATTCTCTGAATTCAGACAGATGCTGTTCTCTTCCTGGGAGCCAGACCTGTTGTGTGCTGCTAAATTGCCCATTATTAATGATCATTAATAATTAGTCTCTCCCTAGCCGAGCTGGCAGTGCCTGCCAAGGCCTTCCTCAGCAGCAGTGCCACTGTAAGGACCTTCCTCTCTTCAGGACAAAGCCATTGGGTTCCAATTCCATTACCTTGCTGCAAAACTCCCTAAATCCCTCTGGAAGCCTGGATTTTGGCCTTTACTGGGGTGGGGAAGGGGGACTTTGTGCTGTTTTAAAACAAGATTCAACACTCCTGTGTTCAGTGCTGAGCTGGAAACGAGGGAATCCTGCAGGCAGAGGATGCCATGAGCTGGTGTTTGTGCCAAGCAGAGAACTTTCTTCCTGCTTCAGGGAAAAAAAAAAAAAAAAAGAAAAGAAAAGGGCTTTTTCTTCTTTCTTTGGGCTGGGGAATCCTTGAGGAAGGCTGAGCTCCGTGCCTGGCAAGGCGGGGGTGTGCTGGCTCTGAGCAAGGCTGGCTGTGTGCTCCAATTCCATCGGTGGCTCTCATTGATCCCAGGCTGCTCCTGGGGCTTCACTTCTGCCCTGCAGGGGCCCAGCCCTGGCAGAGGTGGAAATGAGCCCCTGGCAAGCCAGGCTGTGAGAACTGTGCACAGGTTTAGGGGAACTTCTCCCAAATTGCCCACTCCACCCACCCTCCTCGGCCGAGGACTTTGCCCAAATGAAGCAGTGTTCTAGCCAGTTATTTTTCAGGAGTCAGCTCCAAACCAAGTTTTCTCAGCAGGAAGATGGAAATTGAAATATGAAACCAAATAATTGGAGATAGTTTTTAGCCTATTTCAAGACACATCTACTCTTGATTTACTCCACACTTCCCTGCTTTCAGTACACACCCCACAGGGGGGACACAGCAAGCTTTTTTTGGAGAATGAAAGTCAATTACTTAAGAAATAAAACTTGCTGTTTTGTCAAACTATGGAAAGAAGGCTTTTTTGATATCTGAATATTTTCTTCAGATGGTCTTGGTGGTATTGGCATGGGATTAGGACCTGGAGGTCAACCTATTGATGCAAATCATTTAAACAAAGGCATGGGAATGGGCAACATGGGACCTGGAGGTAAGAAGATTACTCCTATGCTTTTGTTTCATGAGAGCTTTAAGCTGTGTAGAAGGTAGATAGCTTTGTTTGCCTCCCCAAAAAGTTGGTAGTTTCTTAGGAATGTTAAAGCCAAGTGAGTTTTTTTGTTCAGCTTGATAATGGAAACTTGAATTTAACCAACTGCTCCATTTTTCTTTTTTTTTTTCACTGTGGTCAAGACACAGCTCTCATTTTCTGACTCTTGAGCATGAGCAGCAGACACTGCAAAGATCCATGAAACTCCAAACCATCTCTCACTTTTAACACTTTTAGTGGGCTTGCAAATCTTTGGTGAGGATCTGTTGAAATAGCACAAGTTTCAAAGAGCCACCTAAAAAGTAGCACACACTCAGCTTTCCATGTCGAAATGCCAGTGGGTTTTTCCCCTTTGCTGCTTGATTTTCTGAGCAGGAATGTTGAAATCTCCTCAGTTTATCCCATGTAAGCTCTTCAGCCCAAGCCATGGATGTGTTGTGTGGGTTGAGTTCTGCAGCCTTTGGCTGGAATTTCTTGCCTGACACCTGCTATATAAAGCTTTCTCTTTTATTTTGAGGAATGGGAATGGAAGGCATGGGCTTTGGAATGAATAAAATGGGAGGTAAGCTGTGCTTCTTGATCTGTTCATAGCTTGGCCTTTGTGAAAGTCCTGCAGCCTGAGCTGTGTGTGTGCTGGGAAATCAGCACCAGCTTAGCAAGAATTTGGTGCTTTTTGGGTATTGGGGCTGCTGCAGGTGTGTGGGGAGGGTGGGCACATCCCATAAAACACGAGCTGTGCTTCCTTAGCTCAGCAGATCTGCAGGTGCCATCCCTGGGGCTTGGGGTGGATCCTCAGTGCCCCAACCCAAAGCACTCTGAGGTTCCATGGTTTTTACAATGCTGTGCCCAAATCCTGCCCCCTTCTTGGGAGCTGCTGGCAGGGTGTTGTCTCGTGCCTGTGGGAATGGTGTGTGGCAGCAGCTGCTAAAGAATCCTTGGGAAATGTGTTTTTCAGGAATGGAGGGTCCCTTTGGAGGCATGGAGAACATTGGCCGCTTCCCCGCGGGGATGAACATGGGCAGGATGAGTGGTAGGCACTGCATTTCTGTGTGTCCCTCTCTCCACAAAGCTCAGCTTTAGGGGAATAACTTGGGGCTTTTCCAGCTGGCCTCTGAGCTGCACAAACCCAGTGATTTATTGCTACCTTGAAGGGTTTATTCAGACAGATTCTGGCTCTCTCCAGCCCCCAGAGCCTCCCATGTGTTTGGGGTAAATCTGCTTTTCCTTGGGGCTTTGGGCTCCTGAAGCCATGACAGAAGGATCAGGAGAAAATCATGAAAACCTTCATGTGCTGTGAACCTTCAGAACAATTCCTGTGGTAAAGTGTTCTCTCAGGGGTCATAAAACCCCTGCAAACTTCTCCACATCCTCTTTGCAGAGATGGATCGGGCCATGGGAGGGGGATTCGAGAGGGAGTTTGGAAGAAATGAGATGGGAATGTCCCGGAGTTTTGGAGAGACCCTGGAGAGGGGAATAGGTGAGTGCAGTAATGAAATCCATTTCCTACAGGCTGTTCATCCCTGAACTGCTCCCAAAGATTATGGGGTGATACAGAAAAAAATCCCAAATATTACATCTGCTGTAGGAATTTGCTGTCTGGCTTTTAAATGCTGCTGGGAAGTTGTTAATTTTTGTCAGTGAAAACAAAATCCTGCATCTCCTGCTGCCTGGATCACATTTCACTTCCAAGCATGTTACTGGAAATACTGGACAACCTCAGTAATGAAACTGCAAAATTTCTGGAGCAAAATGTCTCTGAGCAGACAGAGCTCCCCCATCAATTTCCAGACTCAATTTAGTTTGATGGCCAAAGCATTTCAGAATCAAGGGAACCATTCCCTGTGTCCTGTCCTTCCATCCCTTGTCCCCAGTCTCTCTCCCTCAAATACCTTCAGGCCCTGCAAGGGGCTCTGAGCTCTCCTTGGAGCTTCTCCTCCCCAGGTGAGCACTCCCAGCTCTCCCAGCCTGGCTCCAGAGGGGCTCCAGCCCTGGGGGCAGCTTTGGGGCCTCCTCTGGACTCTGCAGCAGCTCCAGATCCTGTTTTGGGCTCGCAGGGCTGGTGCAGCTCTGCAGGGTGTGGGGGCTGGTGGTGGACGGTGCTCAG
>WBND01002422.1:0-10052 GCA_013398595.1 Tychaedon coryphoeus | reverse complement strand
TTTTGGGAGCAGCCACCCCAGGATTTTGGGAGCAGCCATCCCAGGATTTGGGAGCAGCCATCCCAGGGTTTTGGGAGCAGCCACCCCAGGATTTTGGGAGCAGCCACCCCAGGATTTTGGGAGCAGCCCCCCCAGGTTTTGCAGCCCCCCGTACCCGTGTGCGTGCGCTTGTGCCGCTGCAGCTCGTCGGAGCGGGTGAAGCGCTTCCCGCACAGCACCCAGGTGCAGATGAAGGGTCTCTCCCCCGTGTGCCACCGCAGGTGTGCCCGCAGGTGCGAGGTCTTCCCGTACACCTTCCCGCAGCCCGGCACGTGGCAGATGTGCTGCTTCTTCTTCCCTGGATCCCCAGAGCTCCTGCAAGAAGGGAAAGGGTTAAAGCACAAGGGAATCGGATTGGGGGGGTGGATTGGGATGGGATTGGTGGGTTTGGGGTGAGGCTCAGCCAGGCCCAGAGCCAGGTCACAGGTGCACTCCAGGCACGGGGAATTAGGGCTGGAAAGGTGGCAAAGGGCCTGGGGGTGCCCAGGTGGCCATGAGGACGTGGCACTGGGGACACGGGTGGCCTTGCCATGACCCGAGGGACCCTTTCCTACCCAAACAACTCCAGAGAACGAGGCACCCCGGGGGCGCCGTGGGCAGCAGCCTCACCTGCCCTCGCCCTCCTTGCAGTAGGGACAGGTGCAGGCTTCCCTCCGGGTTTTCCGGCCCTGCTGGGGCTGGGCGTCGGGGCTGGTCTCCCCCTCCTCCACGGCCGCGCTCTCGTCGCCCAGCCCGTCCCCGCTGCCGCTGTGCAGCCCCAGCTGCGCCCCGTGCTCACCTGCAAGAGAATACAGGTGTTAGGGGGGGTCCTCACCTGCACCCAGCCCCTCACCTGCACCCAGCCCCTCACCTGCTGGGAATTAATCCCACCCTCTCCCCGCGGCGTTCCCAACATTCCCCATCTCCTGGGGCTCTCCCTGCTGCTGTTTCCAGCAGCTCCAGTGAGGATGAGGCCACAGGAAGGTCAGTGGGGGCTGCTGGTCACTCACTGCACCTTTGGAACTGCACTTCCCAGTGGTGGCATTCCCAAAAATACACCCTGCTGAGACCAGTGCCTCGGCCAAGCAGGGAAATTTCTTTTACAATCCAAATTTTCCACGTAGGAGCTCCGAGGCAGGAGCTGGGGGGGTTGGAGAAGGATAAATTTCAAATCCCCCATGAGGCGCAGGCTGGGTGCTCTGGAGGTGCCAGGAGGGAGTTTCACAACCTGGAGACAGCGCTGGGAATGAGGAGGAATTCCTGGCAGGAACAACCTCCCCAGTCCCTGGCGGCGCCGGTGCCAGCAGGCGTCAGTGGTGCCTGGGCAAAGCTCCACGGGGGAGCCAGGAGGGACAGGAGCCACCAGAACCTCCCCTGAGGCCCAGGGGAGGACAAAAGCCACAGGGAAAGTGAGGAAAACTTCCCTAAAGCTTCCCAGCCCAGCCTGGGGCCGTTTGCCCGTGGAGAACAGGAGGAGCAGACTGGGAGGTCACAGAAGGGACGGGGCAGGAGCAGCCAGGATGTCACCAGGGGCTGTCACTGTCACCAAGGGCTGTCACCCCACACAAGCCCCAGATATCCCAAGCATGGTCCCTTCATCCAGCCTGGCACCAGCCCCGGGAGCAGGGGAATGGTGCCCCAGCCTGCAGAAGGGAATTGTCCCCTCCAAAGGTGGCACCGTTTGCAGCCCGGCCCTCGGTGCCACATTCCCGAGCTCCCTGCAGAACTGAGGATTCCTGGAGCTCCCCAGTCCCTCCCTGCAGCTCCCTGACGTGTCTGCAGTCACAGCCCTGCAGGAGGGAGCTGGGAGGGGATTTTAAGCTCCCTAAGCCAGCACCAACAGCTTTGTGCTCCAGCCACGGATTAGAGATTTTCCCGGATGGGAAGAGCTGCTGGACAAAAAACAAAACAAAACAAAAAAAAAAGCTCTCCCCCCCTTCCCGAAAAAAAAACCCAACCCAGGAGAAAACACAAGTTCTCTCCCCAAAACTACACGAGGGACTGGGAGAATCCAGCCAGGATGCCTCGGAATGGCTTCAATCCTCCAGGAGGGAAAAGCCCACGCGGCGTTTTTGGCCTTTTGGCACGGGGGGAACAAACCCAAATCTGCTGCTGATCTGTGGCTGCCTCTCAGTGAGGAATGAATCCAGGGCAGCAGATCCTGCACCTGCAGGAATCATCCCACCCCAAGCAGCAGCTCTGGAATCTCTGGGACACGAGAGGTTCAGGGGAGAAGTGGGCAGAGAGGATAATTCACGTTTATTATCCCCGCTAATACACAGCCCTGCTAAGACTAAAGCTTCCCTGGAGGCTCCACACTCGGGTCAGCAAAGCCCTGGAAAAAATATTATTAATAGAGCAAGAGGAGGTTTAATCCTTGGAAAAAGCCTGGGAAGAAAGAGGGATTTTGGCAAGGCAGGAGAGGGGCCCTGCTCCACCAGCGACTTCTGGGACCCCCAGGAACGGGGCAGTTTCTGGTGTCCCACCAAAAAAACCCCAAACCCCGGAATGTTGGCTTGGGAATTCTCTGCAGACAAGGTGCTCCTTGTGCAGGAAAAAGCTGGGGTTTGTTTGCTTTATTTAGCAAACTACCAGGAGGTGAGAAATGCCCGGCGGGGAGGAGAGAGGAGCTCTCACACCCACCCCAGCTGACCTCAGGCAGGGGAACAGACCCCGTGTTCATCTTCAGGGGAAGAGCTGGAAATAAAACCCAAAACCAACAAACCAGGGCTGATTGTGCAAACTCTGGCAGCTGTGCCTGGGCAGAGGAGCAGGGGGTGAGGGGGGAGCTGGCACCAGGCACGACGTGGCTTCCAGGCACGAGGAAGTTTTCAGGTGAAAGGAAAGAAAAGCAAAACCTGGGGACAAGTAGCCCCAGCCTCACAGGGTGTGTTCCTGAAAATATCTCCAAAATCCACATTTTCTAGCTCACAACTCGAGTTCTCCCCATTTCCTGCCCGGTTTTTGGGGGTCACTGCCCTGACAAGGATAAACCCAGCTGCTCCAGACACACCAGAGCTGCAAAAAGGGACAAAGTGGCTTTGGAACCTCATCCCCTGGGTTTCTTCCCCATCTGATTCCCTCCCTGATTTGCAAAATGAATTAATCTGCACCAGGAGCTCATCCATGCAAATGAGCCAAGCTCTGGCTCAGCAATTCCTTGGAGATCGGGGTGGTGGAGAGGGAACCAGGGGATGGGACAGGCTGCAAGTCTGCAGCCCAGTGAGTAACTGGGCTTTAATTTGGACTCTGATGACTCCAGCAGCCACTCCTGTAATTGCTGGAGGTTTCTGTGCGTCAGGATGAGCGACACTTCCTTTGGAGAGGAGATAAATTGGGATGGAGCTAATGGAATGAGTGAGGTGGGCTGTAAAAGGGGACAGAGCAAGGCAGGGAATCACCTCATCACCCACTCTGCCACATCGCTGAATCCCCCAGGATTTGCCAAATGCTACAGACTGACAGACAGAGCCCCTGTGCCCTTTGAATTCCTAAATTGTCACAAAACCCAGCAGAACCCCCGGTCCTGCCCTGCCTTTGCCGGGCTGGAAGCACCCAGAGCACCTCACCCTGCAGCACAGGCAGGTCCTACCAGAGCACCCCCTGACACCCAGGCAGAAATCCCTGTGTGAGGGCTGGGGAAGGAGGAAAATGCTTGGATGAGACAGGGAAGGGCAATTCCCGAGGTGGGGCACCCCAGAGGCATCTCCCACCCTTCCCAAACCTGCATGTGCCTCTCACTCCCCGCAGTCAAGGGTGGATGCTTTCTCGAGCCACAAATCCCAAATTTTTAAACCCAAGGAGGAACTGACGCCTGTATCAGTCCCAGGATCTGACCCAGGCGTCCTGGGTGGGCTGGAGGGGACGAGGAGCCCGGGCTGGGGTGGGAGGGGACGCTCTGGAGAGGAGCCACGCGGAAACTCCCCCAGAGCCGGCAGCCAGGACGTGTCTCCTGCGTGGGGCGATAAGGACGGGGCTCCAGCAGGGCTGGGGCTGGCCCAGATAAAAAGGAGACACAGATCAGGGCCTGGCAGACGGCTCTGGGGCCGGGACCTGTCCCGGGAGGAGTCACGGGGTGGGAGCCGCACGCCCGACCCGACCGACCCGACCCGTCCGACCGGCGCGGCCGCCAGCGGGAGAGCAGCACCGGCAGGAGCAGGGGGAGCAGGGCTGGGCCACGGAGCCAGGGATGGACCACGGAGCCAGGGCTGCCCCACACAGCCCAGGGCTGCCCCACACAGCCCACGGAGCCCAGGACCCACAGAGTGACCCCACGGGGCTGTGTGGGGCACAGCCTCACCCAGACAGAGCTGTGGCAGCACAGGCTGTGCCGGGATCGCCGCCCTTCGTCCCCAGCCACCCCTGGGGACCCGTGTGAGCGCCCCGGGAAGGACACGGGCCGAGGCCAGCCGGGAATGCAGGGGGGATGTGAAGTCCAGCCCGGCCGGGGCTCAGAGCAGGAAGTTTCACAACGGGCTGGATTGTGCCGTGATGTCACGGGGGCGAGACAAGCACGGGCTGCAGCGCCGGGTGGATCCTGCGGGGCCGGGGCTCTGTTCCCGTTCCTGCTCCCACTTCCATTCCCGTTCCCATTCCTATTCCCACTCCCTCCTGTTCCCGTTCCCACCCCCATTCTCGTTCCCGTTCCTATTCCTGTTCCCACTCCCAGTGGGAGTTCCACTCCACTCCAGTTCCCATTCCTGCTCCCATGCCCATTCCTGCTCCCATTCCTGTTCCTGTTCCCATTCCTGTTCCCATTCCTGCTCCCATTGACGTTCCCATTCCCGTTCCTACTCCCTCCCGTTCCCATTCCTGTTCCTGCTCCCTCCCGTTCCCATTCCCATTCCCGCTCCCATTCCTGCTCCCATCCCCGTTCCCATTCCCGTTCCTGTTCCTGCTCCCGTTCCCGTTCCTGCTCCCGTTCCCGTTCCTGCTCCCGTTCCCATCCCCGTTCTCCCTCCCACCGCGCTCCGTGCCGTGCCGCTGCCTCATCCCGGCCCTGCTCCAAAGCTGCCCTCACAGCCCAGCACAGGACACAATCGGGGCTTTGTGCCCCGGCCGGGCTGGGCAGGGCCCTGGAGGGGTTTCTGAGCTCACTGCCCAGGCCCCTGCACCCACCGGGGCTTCTCCCTCTCAGGACGGTCCTGATGTCCCACAGCTCCATCCAAGGAGCTGGAACGGAGCTCGTGCTGCCCAGAAAATCCCAATCCCACCCAAGAGCTCCCTCCTGGAATCAAACATCCCAAAACGAGGGATATCCCTTGAGTGTCCCCAAAACAAGGGGGTCTAATTCCAGTTAAAATTAAACCTGGTGGTCACCTGTTTGCCCAGCACATTCCTGAGCCAGGTAGGGCTGGGACAGGGACATGGGGACAGAGCCACCACAAGGACACCGAGCTCAGAACAGTCCCTCTCCCCCTCCCTATGGCAAAAGAGGAAGAGAAACCTCGATGTCACAAAATGCCCGCCAACATCCCCTCGCACAGGATGTCCCCTCCCCATGGGCTGGGGTGACGCTGAGGTGGCACAGACCTCACTGAGGTGGCACAGACCCCACAGAGGTGGCACAGACCCCGCTGAGGTGGCACAGACCCCGCTGAGGTGGCACAGACCCCACCTGAGCCCCAGAGCCCGTCCCTCACCTCTCAGGTGCCTGCCCAGGTGGGCAGGGCTGGCAGCAGCCCCGGGAGGGTTTTGGGGCACTGCCAGCTGAGGAAACCCCCATTCCCTGGCTCTGGGATGCCCTCCCCAGGGACAGAGCTGGCAGCAGGGCCTGTTTGCCCACATGCCACCCCTGGTGGTCACAGACCTGCCCCTGCTCCTTCCAGCCTGGCCAGGGAGGAGGAACAGCCTTTGAGCCACCCCGAACACAGACACTGCACAGAGAATTGGGCTCGTCATCACACCCAGGAGCAAAAAAAAAAATCTGAGTTTTAAAGACCTTTCCAAGTGTTGTTTTCTCCCTGAGGGATTTTTCCCCTGCCAAAAAAACAGGAGAAAACCTCATTGGCACAGCGCCAAGGGGCTGTGAGCCACAGCCCCCCATGCACGGGGCTCAGGAGGGGACACAGAACCCCCAGGAGGCCGAGCTGAGCCCTGGAAGGGGAAGGACATGCAGTGCTGCCAGCCCAGGTGGCAGCTGGGGCCACCACACCCCTGGCTGGGCACCTCCTCCTGCCCCAGCAGCCCGGAACACGCAGCAGGATCCAAGGAAAACCAGCAAGGGCTCATTTTCCATCTGCCTCCCCACGGAAGCAGAGCAGCTTTTCCTGCTCCAAAAATCCCTCCCAACTGCTTGCCTGGAGCAGAAAGTTCCAGCACACGTGGAGGCTTGGAAAACACTCAGGGATTTGGGATTTTGGGAACAAACCCCTCCCTCAATTCCCACGGGAGAGCTTGGATCCAGAGGCACGCGGGGCTGGGGGGACAAAGGGACCCTTTGCCACGTCTGAGGGACACAGCCAGAGAAAAACTCCTCCAGCCTGGAGCCAAATCCTGCACTGGACGGGTGCCAGGTGCTGTCCTGGCCACAGCTTTCCCCATTTCATCCCAGGAGCCTCCCGGACCATCCCACGGAGTTGGGGCTCCCCAAAACACCGCTCTGAACCCTGCTCTGGCTTTTCTTTTCAAATGTCCCTGTGTCACAGCGCCAGCGTCACGTCCTCGGGGCTGGGGACAGGGCCAGGAGGCCCCAGCAGTGCTGCTGCCACTGCTGGCAGGGATTTCTGCAAGGGCTGAGAGCTGCTGAGCTAAAAAAAAGGGGAGGAGGAGGAGGAGAAAAGAGGAGGAGGAGGCGGCTGCGTGTGATGGGTGGTCTCTAGAACGTTCCTCCCTGTTCCACCTCCGAGGGCAGAGCCAGGCACGAATACAGGAACTGGGGCTGGCCCACGCCTTTCTCCAGAGCCTTCAAAACAAGGGACGAGCCCGGGAGCCCGGCAGGAAGGAGCCCCGGCCCCGCAGAGCAGCGGGGGGACCCGGGGGTCACGGGGGCTGCGTCCCCCCGGTGCCAGCCCCGGCTGTGGAGCCCCCCGGCTCCCTGCGCTCTGGGAAATCCAAGGATCAGGCTAATCCCGAGGCTGGAGTGACCCGTGGCTTGCCTGCGAGCCAAGCTGCTGTAGCAACAGCCCAAAATAATGCTGCAAAACAAGCCCGGGGGAGCAGCCGCCGCCTCTTGCGAGAAGGAAGCACGGGGCTGGGTTGAGCAACATTTTCTGCTGCCTCTCAACTGTGACTAAATCCAGCAACAGCCCCTTTTAGCCAGAGCCAGAACACACACAAAAAAAAACCAAAAAGCCACCACCAACAAGGAAAGCAGTGGAAAAGCAAGCGGAGAGCGTTCTCAGAGCCGATCCCTTCCGGCGGAAGCTGAGCAGGCTCCAGCTCAGCTCCCACACACACGTATCCTGCTTTTCCAGGGTGGGGGAGACCCTGGGATGGGTGCCTGGGGTCTGAGCAGGGTGCCCCGTGCCCACGGGACCGGCTGGGCCACGCTGAGGTCACGCTGCCAGCACCAGACGCTTAATGAGCCCTTTGGTCCGCCCTGTGAGGAAATTCCCCGCGGCTCCATGACGGGGTTTGTTTTCATGGGGTTTTCACTTAATCCCTGTGTTTTAGGGCCGTGACTCTTCACAGGCTCAGCCAAGGAGCCGAGCTGGACTCGGGTCCTCACCCCAGAATCCTGGCTGGCCACCAGGGCAGGACAGTGGCACAAAACCAGGTGTCCCCTTTTTCTCCACTTTCCCCTCACAGCCACCTCCTCCCTTTCCCTCCAAGACTTAAACTCCTCAAAGAGACCTTTAGTGAATTCTGGTGATCAACACACTCGGTGCCCAGGGCCAGCACCATTTGACACCAACCACGCCCAGCCCAGCCCAGCCCAGCCCAGCCCGGCCCGCGTTCCTCACTCCCCCTGCGCCCCAGCACTCACCGGGCGCGTTGGCGATGGCCAGGGGCAGCCCCTGCAGCTGGTGCACCTGGATCCCGGACGCTCCCAAGGCACTGAGGTTAATAGTCTGGAGGCCCGGCACGGAGGAGAGCTGGGCGGCGTTGACGGTGACGGTGCCGCTGGGCAGGGAGGCGATGGGGGTCAGCGTGGTGCTGGTGCTGCCCGTCTGGCCCAGCGACACCCCCTGCATGGGGGCCAGCGTGATTGTCTGCGCCTGGGGGTTCTGCACCTGCAGGTTCTGCAGCTGGATGGTCTGCCAGCTCACCTGCCCGTTGGGACCCACCGTGGGCGTGCGGATGATGATGGGGCCCGAGTTGGGCACGGCTTGGAGCTGCAGGTTCTGCAGGGTGTCTTGGGAGATGGCTTGAGTGGCAAAGGTCTGGCCAGACAGCGGGGTGGTCTGCAGGGCTTGGATTGTCTGCCCTCCCTGGACCAGCTGTGGCTGGATCAGGATCTGCTGCTGCTGCTGCTGCTGCTGCTGCTGGGATTGCTGCCCCTGATCCCCCTCCTTCTGCTGCCCCGGCTGCAGGGCCACCCCGGACACCGGGCTCTGCAGAGAGTCCGAGCTGGGCACGCTGCTGGCCCTCTGGGGTGTCTGCGCCTGCACGCTGGTGCCCACCGTGGCGCTGGTGGAGAAATTCATGGCGCCCACGTTACTGGTGGTGGTGGTGGTGGAGTAGCTGTTGGCGTTGGTGAAGAAGGCGCCCGAGCTGGCCTGGGACGTGGCCGTGCTGCCCGAGCTGCTGGCAGCCCCCGAGGTGGCCGGCTGGGAGCTGCTGTCCGGCGAGCCCGAGCTGCTCAGGGTGCCCGTCTGGGAGGTGGGGGCCAGGCTGGCGGCCACGCTGTTGACCGGCAGCAGGGTGATGTTGCCGTTCAGGGCCACGGGCACGTTGGCCACGTACTGGGTCTGCCCGGAGAGGCTGTTGTTGGCCAGCCCCACGCCCTGGATGGGCACGGCCTGCTGCAGCAGGTTGGGCATGGCGATGAGGTTGCTGCCGCCCGCGCGGCTCGTGATGATCTGCTGGTTGGAGCCGGGGATGATCTGCAGCTGCCCCGAGGCATCCTGCTGCACGTTCACCTGCGCCGGGGTGGTGGCGAACTGCAGCTGCTGCCCGTCGATGGTCTGGAACTGGGGGATCACCTGGTACTGGATGTTGGGGATGACGCCCGGCAGCCCCGTGAGCACCTGCTGGTTCTGCAGGCCGGACGCCGAGGTGACCACGTAGGGCCCGGTGCTGACCGGGCGGCTCTTGGAGGCGTCGCCGCCGTTGCTGCCGTTGCTGCCCGGCTCCTTGGAGCCCGTGGGGGTGCTGGAGCCCGCCGAGATGATCTGCCAGCCGTTGGCCGACTGGGTGAGCTGGGCGGCGGCCGCGTTCAGGTCCAGCTCGCCGCTCCCGCCCTGCTGGCCCTGGGAGCTGTTGGAGTTCTCATTGGGAGACTCGATGCGGCTGCAGGTGGCCGCCAGCAGGGCCAGCGGGGACGGCTGAGACTCCTGGGGACGAGAGGAGGAGTTAAGGCGATGGGAGGTGGTGCGAGGGGCAGGCCCAGAGTGGGAAAAAAAAAAAAAAAGAGAAAGAAAAAAACAAAAAACAAAACCCAAAAAACTTAAGTAGAGAAAACAGGGAGGAGCGTACTCGGAAAAAGATAAACACTCCTTCCTGAACAAACCCACCCACAACCGGAAAAATACAACTGCCAGGCACACGGCTGTCAGGCCGGGACAGCCTGAACCACAGGGAAAAGCCTTTTGGGAGGGAGGAAAGGCGAGGGACCTGCCTGGGAAAGCCAGGAGAGGAGAGGGCTCCTCCACCCCGAAGGAGGGGGAATCCCCCTCAGGCACAACAACCGCAGGAAGGAGGGTCACAGGGTCATTCCTGGGCTCCCCGAGCTGGAGCAGGGCCAGCGGGGGCCGCGGTGTCACTGAGAGCAGGGGGACTGCGTGATTCCGAGCAGAGCCGGCAGTGAGGGGAAGCCAAGCGCGCTGTTTGGCAGTGCTCAGCCTCCTCTTCCTGCCCGCGCTGAAACGCTCGCCTGGGCCCAGCAAACAGCTCGGCCCGGCCCTGGACTTTGCCACGAGCTCCCGGGGCCA